>MU249603.1:3671881-3808679 GCA_018977245.1 Lethenteron camtschaticum
ACCTCACTAGCCCTAGTCAATACCACACTAGCCCTAGTCAATACCACACCAGCCCTGTCAATACCCCACTAGCCCTAGTCAATACCACACAGCCCTAGTCAATACCACACTAGCCCTAGTCAATACCACACCAGCCCTAGTCAATACCTCACTAGCCCTAGTCAATACCACACTAGCCCTAGTCAATACCACACCAGCCCTAGTCAATACCACACCAGCCCTAGTCAATACCTCACTAGCCCTAGTCAATACCACACTAGCCCTAGTCAATACCTCACCAGTCCTAGTCAATACCACACTAGCCCTAGTCAATACCACACCAGCCCTAGTCAATACCACACTAGCCCTAGTCAATACCACACCAGCCCTAGTCAATACCTCACTAACCCTAGTCAATACCTCACTAGCCCTAGTCAATACCTCACTACCCTAGTCAATACCTCACTAACCCTAGTCAATACCTCACTAACCCTAGTCAATACCACACCATCCCTAGTCAATACCTCACCAGCCCTAGTCAATACCACACCAGCCCTAGTCAATACCACACCAACCCTAGTCAATACCACACTAGCCCTAGTCAATACCACACCAGCCCTAGTCAATACCACACTAGCCCTAGTCAATACCTCACTAGTCAATACCACACCAGCCCTAGTCAATACAACCCTAGTCAATACCTCACTAACCCTAGTCAATACCACACCAGCCCTAGTCAATACCACACCATCCCTAGTCAATACCTCACCAGCCCTAGTCAATACCACACCAACCCTAGTCAATACCACACCAGCCCTAGTCAATACCACACCAGCCCTAGTCAATACTACACTAGCCCCAGTCAATACCACACTAGCCCCAGTCAATACCACACCATCCCTAGTCAATACCACACCAGCCCTAGTCAATACCACACTAGCCCTAGTCAATACCACACCATCCCTAGTCAATACCACACCAGCCCTAGTCAATACCACACCAGCCCTAGTCAATACCACACCAACCCTAGTCAATACCACACCAGCCCTAGTCAATACCCACCAGCCCTAGTCAATACCACACTAGCCCCAGTCAATACCACACTAGCCCCAGTCAATACCACACCATCCCTAGTCAATACCACACCAGCCCTAGTCAATACCACACTAGCCCCAGTCAATACCACACTAGCCCCAGTCAATACCACACCATCCCTAGTCAATACCACACTAGCCCCAGTCAATACCACACCAGCCCTAGTCAATACCACACCAGCCCTAGTCAATACCACACTAGCCCCAGTCAATACCACACTACCCAGTCAATCACACCATCCCAGTCAATACCACACCAGCCTAGTCATCCACACCATCCCTAGTCAATACCTCACCAGCCCTAGTCAATACCACACCAACCCTAGTCAATACCACACCAGCCCTAGTCAATACCACACCAGCCCTAGTCAATACCTCACCAGTCCTAGTCAATACCACACTAGCCTTAGTCAATACCACACTAGCCCTAGTCAATACCTCACCAGTCCTAGTCAATACCACACCAGCCCCAGTCAATACCACACTAGCCCTAGTCAATACCACACTAGCCCTAGTCAATACCACACCAGCCCCAGTCAATACCACACCAGCTCTAGTCAATACCTCACCAGTCCTAGTCAATACCACACTAGCCCTAGTCAATACCTCACCAGTCCTAGTCAATACCACACTAGCCCTAGTCAATACCTCACCAGCCTAGTCAATACCACACTAGCCCTAGTCAATACCACACCAGCCCTAGTCAATACCACACTAGCCCTAGTCAATACCACACCAGCCCTAGTCAATACCACACTAGTCAATACCACACCAGCCCTAGTCAATACCTCACTAGCCCTAGTCAATACCACACTAGCCCTAGTCAATACCACACCAGCCCTAGTCAATACCACACTAGCCCTAGTCAATACCACACTAGCCCTAGTCAATACCACACCAGCCCTAGTCAATACCACACTAGCCCTAGTCAATACCACACTAGCCCTAGTCAATACCACACCAGCCCTAGTCAATACCACACTAGCCCTAGTCAATACCACACTAGTCAATACCACACCAGCCCTAGTCAATACCACACCAGCCCTAGTCAATACCTCACCAGCCCTAGTCAATACCACACTAGCCCTAGTCAATACCACACCAGCCCTAGTCAATACCACACTAGCCCTAGTCAATACCACACTAGCCCTAGTCAATACCACACCAGCCCTAGTCAATACCACACTAGCCCTAGTCAATACCACACTAGCCCTAGTCAATACCACACTAGCCCCAGTCAATACCACACTAGTCAATACCACACTAGCCCTAGTCAATACCACACTAGTCAATACCACACTAGCCCTAGTCAATACCACACTAGCCCTAGTCAATACCACACTAGTCAATACCACACTAGCCCTAGTCAATACCACACTAGCCCTAGTCAATACCACACTAGCCCTAGTCAATACCACACCAGCCCTAGTCAATACCACACCAGCCTAGTCAATACCACACTAGCCCTAGTCAATACCACACTAGCCCAGTCAATACCACACTAGTCAATACCACACTAGCCCTAGTCAATACCACACTAGTCAATACCACACCAGCCCTAGTCAATACCACACTAGCCCTAGTCAATACCACACTAGTCAATACCACACCAGCCCTAGTCAATACCACACTAGTCAATACCACACCAGCCCTAGTCAATACCACACCAGCCCTAGTCAATACCACACTAGCCCTAGTCAATACCACACTAGCCCCAGTCAATACCACACTAGTCAATACCACACTAGCCTAGTCAATACCACACTAGTCAATACCACACTAGCCCTAGTCAATACCACACTAGCCCTAGTCAATACCACACTAGTCAATACCACACTAGCCCTAGTCAATACCACACTAGTCAATACCACACCAGCCCTAGTCAATACCACACCAGCCCTGCAATACCACACTAGTCAACCACATAGCCCTAGTCAATACCAGACCAGCCCTATCAATACCACATAGCCCTAGTCAATACCACACTAGTCCTAGTCAATACCACACCAGCCCTATCAATACCACATAGCCCTAGTCAATACCACACTGTCCTAGTCAATACCACACTAGCCCTAGTCAATACCACACCAGCCCTAGTCAATACCACACCACCCTAGTCAATACCACACCAGCATCAATACCACANTNGCCCTAGTCAATACCACACTATCAATACCACACCACCCTAGTCAATACCACATCCAGCCCTAGTCAATACCACACAGTCATCCACACTAGTCAATACCACAAGCATCAATACCACACTAGCCCTAGTCAATACCACACCATAGTCAACCTCACTAGTCAATACCACACCAGCCCTAGTCAATACCACANTAACCATAATCAATACCTCATCATCACTAGTCAAAACCATAATCATCAGCACCNCATCAGCACTAGTGTCAACACCACATCATCACCANCATTACCCCATCAATATCACACCAGTCATCATCATTAGTCAAACCCATAATCATCAGCACACNTCAGCACTANGTCAACACCACACCATCTCACCATCATCACTATGATCAAAAGCATCATCATCACCACATCAGCACTATGATCAACACCATCATCATCATCGCCACATCAGCACCATCATCATCACCGTCATCATCACTATCACAAAACCATAATCAATCACCAGTCATCATCACTAGACAAAAGCATCATCATCACCACATCAGCACTAGATCAACACCATCATCATCATCGCCACATCAGCACCATCATGATCATCAGCACAGCTACACTCGTGGTCCCAGGTCTGTCGAGTCGTCAGTCTCTCGCTGCTGCTACGCAGCTCCACTGTTCCCGCTACTGGCGCCTTATTTTGAACGAATGTTCAAGTTCCTCTCTCTGCTGCGTTTCTCTCCCCCTCCCTCCCTCCCTCCCCTACGCTCTCGCCCACTGCACCTGCACGGCGGCNTGCAGCTTGAGGTAAGACTTCTACTGCTGCTGCTGCTGCTACTGCTGCTGCTACTACTGCTGCTGCTACTACTGCTGCTGCTACTACTACTGCTGCTACTGCTGCTGCTACTGCTGCTACTGCTGCTGCTGCTANTGCTGCTGCTACTGCTGCTGCTGCTGCTACTGCTGCTACTACTGCTGCTGCTGCTACTGCTACTGCTGCTACTGCTGCTGCTATTGCTGCTGCTGCTGCTGCTGCTACTGCTATTGCTGCTATTGCTGCTGCTGCTACTGCTGCTGCTACTGCTGCTGCTGCTACTGCTGCTACTGCTGCTGCTACTGCTGCTGCTGCTACTGCTGCTGCTACTGCTGCTACTGCTGCTGCTACTGCTGCTGCTGCTGCTGCTACTGCTACTGCTGCTACTGCTGCTGCTACTGCTGCTGCTGCTACTGCTGCTGCTACTGCTGCTACTGCTGCTACTGCTGCTGCTACTGCTGCTACTGCTGCTGCTGCTTGCTGCTACTGCTGCTGCTGCTACTGCTGCTGCTACTGCTGCTACTGCTGCTACTGCTACTGCTGCTGCTGCTGCTGCTACTGCTGCTACTGCTGCTTCTGCTGCTTCTGCTACTGCTGCTGCTGCTACTGCTGCTGCTACTGCTACTGCTGCTACTGCTGCTGCTGCTACTGCTGCTGCTGCTCGCGGGCTCCCTCGTGGAGGCCTTCGCAGGCCGTCCGCACGGTAGCGGCCGAGTGGCCCGCGACGCGTGCGGCCGTTACGTGGGTCGTGTGGAGGGGAGCGGGACGAGCGGGACGTTTCGATTTAAAGCTTTCGTGACTGCAGGGATTCATCTTCTTGGTTCTTTCGGTAAAGCCACGTAGAATGGAAATAATAAAATAATTCTCACGACGTTTCGGCCACAACGCAAGCAGCCGTCCTCAGGTGAAGAACAGGTCTGTCGATAAGACAGAGTCTGACAGACCTTTTCTCCACCTGAAGACGGCTGCTTGCGTTGTGGCCGAAACGTCGTGAGAATTATTTTATCATGTTTTATTTTTATTATTTATTATTTCTATTCTACGTGACTTACCGAAAGAACCAAGAAGATGAGACGTTGTCGCGGCGTCACGTAGTGAACGCGCGGATCTGACGGTGCGACTTTGGGATNGTGACCTCTCCACCCGCCTCTCTGCTCCTGGGGACTCACGGGTTCACGGACTCACGGATTCCGCGACGGGACGAGGAGGAGGAGGCGACGCTGGGCGGACTGCGCTGTGGATTCCTCGTGACGCTGGACTGGAGAGGCGGTTCGTGTTTTGTTGAAGCGTCACCGATCGAGGCCCGGCTCAGCCGGCGGCCGTCACGGCCGAGACGTCACAGATCGGCCGTCACGGCCACGGCTGTTGTGGGGGGGGCAGCGGGGGGGTCTGCTGTGATCCCACAGAGCTGCGAGTCTCCGGTTTTTAAATCCTTTATATTAAGTTCGGTTGCTTGCTTGCGCGCTTACGACCGTGCAAATCTTTCGGTCGTTTTTTAACCCACTTCCCGTGATCCAATCGAGCTGACATTTAGCACACAGACTCGTTGTGCGTGACAATTTATTTTCGTGAAAAAAAAATCCAAAATTTTACACTTTTTAGGAAAAAATAAACTATATGTAATTACCAATTGCTTATTGGTGGCAGGCAATCATCTGACCCATAGGTGGCAGCCATCTCAAGCCAGAGGACGAGAGGACTCTAGCCGCCACGCATATAAAGGATTTATAGTGACAAACTTTGTTTTTACGGGTTAATTTTTTTATCGTCGTCAGCGGCAGCGGGAGGTGGTGGCGGTGGCGGCGGAGTTGGGGGCGGTGATCGCGACGATCCATCCCAGCTGAGAGATTCGCGGCGTGATTTTTGAAATTTGGGAAAATCGAAACGCCGCCGCGCAGTGACGTCACTGCATCTTTCACGGCCACTGTGACGTGTGTCTACGCTCAATACAGCCGCAGTATTAATCGGGGCGGCCGCTGGAGCTCGAACCGCGAACCTCAGCGACGAGCGCCGAACGCGCCACGACCGCCGGGCGCTGCCCAGGCGAGGCCTGGTACCAGCACCCATCGTGACGCGTTGCCCGTAGTGGAGGATGCAGCACAGCAAGTAGGTGGGTCCGTACAGGCTGCCCCTGTGTGTGTGTCTGTGTGTTGCGTGTGAGTCTTCTGCCCTGGCTGTGTGTGTGTCTGGGTGTGGGTGGGGTCCACGCTTGCGAAACGTGGAACATCTTCGCCGGTTAGAAACATTTAGGCTGGCCTGCCTACGATCTATCCTGGGTTTAACCAGGCTGGAGTGTGTGAGAAGCTCACAAATCCCTTGAAAGATCTGGGCAAAGTCCCATCTGTGAGCTCCTCCGGCAGGCAACATGCGTTGGCTGGGTCATGTAGCCCGCATGCTCAGCCACCGCATGCCTAAACAGCTTTTGTTCAGCCGGATCGAGGGGGCTAAACGGGCGCGGCACGGGCTGCAGAAGAGATGGAGTGATGTGGTACAGGAGGATCTGGAGCTGAGTGGACTTGCCGATTACTGGTACCAGCGGTGTCAAGATCGGCCTCAGTGGAGGCTCGTGAAGGACGCTACTGGGCAGTTGGAGGAAGTCGCCCTCCAGCAACAACGGAGGGCGGAGGAGCGACGCTCACAACAACGAGCGGAGCGCCGGGTGGCTAAAGCACAGCAAGTTGGCACAGTAGGGGGCACAGGTGGTGCATCAGCCAGTCATCTCGGTCGTCTCGGTCAGTCGACCTGTGGCACCTGGATCTGCCCCGTGACCTCCTGCCAGCGGGCGTTCAACACTTCATGTGGCCTCAAGGTGCACATAGCTTGGCACAAGCGTCGTGGTGACGTCACCGCCACATAGTGGCGAATGGTGGTTGTTGCTGTTGTATGGGGAGTGGTAGGGTAGCAGTTAGCACGCAGCGCTACGAACCTGGCCACCCGAGTTAGATTCCCGCTCACGGCCAACACCAGTGAAGATGATTAAAACCGGTCCTGGGCATCCCCTAGGTCGACTCAGCCTAAAATGAGTACTTGGTGCGGTGTGTAACCATCGCCACTAGGGAGACAAAGGCGGCCGGGGTGGTGTTGGCCACCCCTCGTGTGCCGTGCCGGCCTTCATAGGTGCTCGCTAACAAAACAGGTAAACGGGGGATCTTTGTGTGTGTCTTTGTGTGCGTGTGTCTGTGCGTGTCTTTGTCTTTGTGTGCGCGTGTGTCTGTGCGCGTGGTGTGTTCTTGGTGTGTGTTGTGTGTGTGTGTGTGTCTGTGTGTCTATGTGTGTGTCTCTGTGTGTGCGAGTTTTCTTCGGACTCGTGCTCCGGGTGTGAAATCGTAAATATTGCAGCGCTCACAGCGCTCTTCAACCCTGCCGAACATTGTCCTTCTGGACACTGTGTGAGGATTTCCTGGGTAAACTATGAACAATGTATTATCCATTGTGAGTAAAACGTAGATGTTTCGTTTATTCAATATCGTGACATAATCTCAATGATGTAAGTAGAGGAAAATCCCAACGTAAAATTAACTCTTCGTTTAAATTTTTATTTATTTATAAATATATTTCAATGACGTCTGTTGTTCGGCGCAGCGAGCACACCACCAGTACGCACAGCACGCCACCAGTACGCACAGCACACCACCAGTACGCACAGCACCCCACCAGTCACAGCACACCACCAGTACGCACAGCACACCACCAGTACGCACAGCACCCACCAGTACGCACAGCACGTCACCAGTACGCACAGCACACCACCAGTACGCACAGCACACCACCAGTACGCACAGCACACCACCAGTACGCACAGCACACCACCAGTACGCACAGCACGTCACCAGTACGCACGTAAATATTGCAGCGCTCACAGCGCTCTTCAACCCTGCCGAACATTGTCCTTCTGGACACTGTGTGACGTTGATCTCGCGTTCCTCGACCTGAAATTTTAATTCCGAGGGAATTTCGCAACAATTGCGTTCAAATCCAAAGTTGTAATATCGGTGTCTTTCTGTGCTGCTGCGACGTTGAGTCGGAAACCTGGATTCAAACTCAGGGTCTCGGCGGTGGCGGGGGGGGGTAAGGGGGGGACTTGGTGGCTCGCACCTCTGTGCCACGTGGGCCACCACCTCCCAATGGGTGTCAATGGACGATGAATTGGTGGCGATGTGTGGGATTTGCTGCTCCATCTCTTTGGTGGTACCCGCCTCTCGCACAGCGGCGGCTCGTGCGGTGACGGCTCCGCTCTGTCAATGCCCTCGTGCCCCCCCCTCCGCTCTGTTGTCGACAGCTCTTAACGCCCCCCCCCCACCACAGTCTCATTAATCGGGGGCGGGGTGCAATCGGGCTTCAATAGCTGCTGTTTTGGTGCCAAATGTACAGTGTTAGGCCTTGTATTTATAGAGTTTATTGCGAAATAAAGTGTTATATAATACATTCTAATTGTTTACAACATTGGTACCTCATTTGTCAGTAAAAAATATGATAATTTTTTTTTACCCTCTTGTCTGGCAACAAAACTGACACCTTTTTTACGAGGAGTCATGTTTGCATAGACTACAATACCTGCAGTCATAATGCAAACTAAAACATAACTCTGATAATGTATGCGCCTTTTGGCGTCATCTGGTCCAACACCATGTGAGACTAGGCTCTAAGGAAAGCTGTCTCGGGTGTGGACCAATCAACTTCAAGGACAGTGCATACATTATCAGAGTTATGTTTTTTGTTTGCATTATGACTGCAGGTATTGTGGTCTATGCAAACATGACTCCTCGTAAAAAAGGTGTCAGTTTTGTTGCCAGATGAAAGGGTAAAAAAACAATGATCACTTTAAGATTCATCTTCTTGGTTCTGTCGGGGAGACAGCGTCATTCAGGCGCTGTCTCCCGACAGACCTGGTCTTCACCTGAGGACGGCTGCTTGCGTTGTTCTAATTGTTGTTGTTGTGATTATGATCGCACGCTCACAACCAACAGGCGTGCCGATGTCACTGCGGGGACTGTGGGGAGCTGGCCTCGGGGTGGTGGGGGGGGTTCGTGTCGACTCTTCAGTCCCGCACGATGCCACCCAAGTGTCCAGTGGACGCTCTGTGATGGAGCGCATTGATGGGACTTGCATGTCAAGAGGCCCAGTGGACAGCAAGTCCACAGAGACACACAGATCCCCCGTAAAGTCTTTAACAAGCTGTTGGGGACAAGCGCTGTTAGCGAGTAGCACCCATGAAGGCCGGCAGGGTATGATGGGTGGACAGCACCACGCCCGACCGCCTTTGTCTCCCTAGCGGCGATGTTTACACACCACGCCAGGTACTCATTTGAGGTTGAGTCGACATAGGGGAGGCCCAGGACCTGTTCAGATAATCGATGTAATACTGTCGATGAATGTTGCGCATTACACGATTACCACACAATCACACGTGGCGACAAACATCAACGTGGAACACACCGGCTGGTCTGCACGACCACCGCTGGACCACACACGCATTTACAAACACCGCCATCAACTCCACTGCTGGATAAGGGCCCCAATAATCACACCTTGCGGCTCGTGGACGTTGTTTGACCATACTTCACCGCGCTGGTCAGGGCGGGTGGGTGAAGGCGGGGGGAGTATTAGACGTACGGTACAATGGATAGACAATTGAGTTTGCCCTCTTGCTGCTAAGCAGCCTATAGCAACCCTTTATGCACGGCGCTCCGCTCAGGCTCAGCTGCCCAGCAGGCTCGGCCCCGCTTAGCTTTGAGAGATCCAATGAGATATGGGGCGATTTGGTCACAGGAAGTGACTCGACGAATGTTGCTTGGTGATGTCACAGAAGATCCTGCTGTGCCCACGTGCCCGGGGTCTTCAACGTGCCCGGGGTCTGTGACGTCACCGGGTCTGTGACGTCACCGGGTCTGTGACGTCACCGGGGTCTGTGACGTCACCGGGGTCTTTGACTCTCTGCGCTCCACTCAGGGACTCGCGTCTCCCGTGACGCCCGCTAGAGGGCGTCACGGGAGACGCTCACGGTGGAGTCCTCGGCGCTGTCCGTGGGCAGGGGGCGGGCTAGTGGGGGGGGGGGGCGGGGCTAGTGGGGGGGGGGGGGGGGGGGGGCGGGGCNAGTNGGGGGGGGGGGGGGCGGGGCTAGTNGGGGGGGGGCGGGGCTAGTGGGGGGGGGGCGGGGCTAGTGGGGGGGGGGGGGGGCTAGTGGGGGGTGGGCGGGGCTAGTGGGGGGGGGGGGGGGGGGGGGCNGGGCTGTGGGGGGGGGGGGGGGGCGGGCTAGTCGGGAGGGGCGGGGGGGCGGGCTAGTGGGGGCGGGGCTAGTGGGGGGCGGGGCTAGTGGGGGGCGGGGCTAGTGGANGGGCGGGCTAGTGGGGGGCGGGCTAGTGGGGGGGGGGCGGGGTGGGGGGGGCTAGTGGGANGGGGCGGGGCTAGTGGGAGGGGCGGGGCTAGTNGAGGGGCGGGCTAGTGGGGGGGGCTAGTNGGAGGGGGGGGCTAGTGGGNGGGGGGGCTAGTGGGGGGGCGGGGCTAGTGGGAGGGGCGGGGCTAGTGGGAGGGGGGGCTAGGGGANGGGGCGGGGCTAGTGGANGGGGGGGTAGTGGGGGGGGGCTAGTGGGNGGGGGGGCTAGTGAGGGGGGCATGGGAGGGGGGGCTAGTGGGAGGGCGGGGCTAGTGGGAGGGAGGGGCTAGTGGNGGGGGCGGGCTATGGGAGGGCGGGGTAGTGGGAGGGGGGGTAGTGGAGGGGGAGGGGCTAGGGGAGGGCGGGGCTAGTGGGANGGGAGGGGCTAGTGGGAGGGGGCGGGTCGTGGGGGGGGCTAGTGGGAGGGCGGGGCTAGTGGGGGCGGGGCTAGTGGGAGGGGAGGGCTAGTGGGAGGGCGGGGCTAGTGGGAGGGGGGGCTAGTGGGAGGGCGGGGCTGTGGGGGGGGCAGTGGAGGGCGGGGCTAGTGGGGGGCGGGGCTAGTGGGAGGGGGGGCTAGTGGGGGGGCNGGGCTAGTGGGANGGGCGGGGCTAGTGGGAGGGAGGGGCTAGTGGAGGGNGGGCTAGTGGGAGGGGGGGCTAGTGGGAGGTTGGGGCTAGTGGGAGGGAGGGGCTAGTGGGAGGGAGGGGCTAGTGGGAGGGGCGGGCTCGTGGGGAGGGGGGGCGGGTNGTGGGGGCGGGGCTAGTGGGAGGGAGGGGCTAGTGGANGGGCGTGGCTAGTGAGANGGGCGGGGCTCGTGGGGGCGGGCTAGTGGGGAGCGGGGCTAGTGGGAGGGGAGGGGCTAGTGGAGGGGGCGGGGCTAGTGAGGGGGGCGGGCTCGTGGGCGGGGCTAGTGAGGGGGCGGGGCTAGTGGGGGGGGGGCAGCAGCAAGGAACGGAACGGGAGAGGAGGCAGTGGAGGAGGGGGCTGGAGCCCGGCCACCATCTCGGGCCGGGTGCTGGCGGTGTGTGGACGATCTGGGAGAGGGGCGCCAGACAGAGGGAGCAGCAGCAGTCGAGGTGTAAGAGGAGTGACCTCCCACGCAGTGGAGCTCGACGAAGGGGGTGGGGGGGGTGAGGGGGTTTCTTGACGTTCGCTCCACGTGGTTTGCCCGCTCCGCAGTCGGGGGGGGGGGGTGCTAAGGTCGCAGTGTTTGACCCACAAGTCACGATTTTTGTGATTTTGCTGAAGCAAACATTACCGGTGACTTGTACAGGAACAGCTTTGAAATTAATCAGTTTAATGTTTCGCTACGTTGTCGCCCGGAGACTGGTCTTGTCGCTCCACTGCTGAATGAGGGCCTCTCTCCCCACACCTGGTGATTTGGGCCGTACTTCAGCACGGGCGACTGTTATAACGACAGGATATAGTTGTCTTGATAAAATTTGACGGTATTTATTTTTAGACAAACCAAGTTTGTGTGGTGAAAGCAGTCGGGTTTGATGGCAAAACGCAAGCGAAGCAGAGCCTCCTGGACCGCCAGCAAATGACGAATCCGCGGATTCTGCCCCAGGTGCAGGGTCAACTCCACATCGCGGCTTCAGTGGGGAAACGCGAAAATTTGCAGGCAAAGTGGCGCTGCCAATGGACATCTTCATAGACAAACAGCGCCCCTAGTGGCGGGACAGGGCCCCCGAGTGGTTAACTGTTAATAAAGATCTTCTTGGTTCTTTCGGTAAAGTCACGTAGAATGGAAATAATAAAATAATAAACATTAAATAATTCTCACGACGTTTCGGCCACAACGCAAGCAGCCGTCCTCAGGTGAAGAACAGGTCCGTCGATAAGACAGAGTCTGAATGACTTATCGACGGACCTGTTCTTCACCTGAGGACGGCTGCTTGCGTTGTGGCCGAAACGTCGTGAGAATTATTTTATTATGTTTTATTATTTTATTATTTCCATTCTACGTGACTTTACCGAAAGAACCAAGAAGATGAATCCCTGCAGTCACGAAAGCGAAATGTTAATAAAGAGTTGATTCTTTCATCTCATTGTCCAGGTCTCCACCTCCTAGACGCCCTGCCACGTACGCACAGAGACACACGTTATCACATCCACATGGAGACACAACAACAACAACCGTCATTCGCCACTAAGTGGCGGTGACGTCACCACGACGCTTGTGCCAGGCCAAGTGCACCAGGCACGTGAAGTGTCGAACGCCCGCTGACAGGAGGTCACGGGAAGACCCAGCAGGTGCCACGGGTCGACTGACCGAGATGACCGAGATGACTGGCTGATGCACCACCAACACACACACATACACAGCCCTATCTCTCTCCTATTCACCAACACACACACAGCCCCATTTTCTCTCCCCTATCAACACACACACAGCATCATTGCCTCTCTTTCCTATTCACCAACACACACAGCCCCATCCCCTCACTCTCCTATTCACAAACACACAGCCCATTCCCTGTACTCTCCTGTTCACCACACACATAGCCCATCTTCTCTCCTATTCACCAACACAGTCCCATTTCCTCTCCTCCTATTCACCAAACACACACAGTCCATTCCCGATCTCTCCTATTCACCAACACACACACAGCTCCATTCCCGTATCCTCCTATTCACCAACACACACAGTCCCATTCCCGATCTCTCCTATTCACCAACACACACAGCTCCATTCCCTGTATCTCTCTATTCACCAACACACACAGCCACATTCCCGATCTCTCCTATTCACCAACACACGCACAGCTCCATTCCCTGTATCTCTCCTATTCACCAACACACACAGCTCCATTCCCTATCTCTCCTATTCACCAACACACACACAGCTCCATTCCCTGTATCTCTCCTATTCACCAACACACACAGCTCCATTCCCGATCTCTCCTATTCACCAACACACACACAGCTCCATTCCCTGTATCTCTCCTATTCACCAACACACACACAGTTCCATTCCCTGTATCCTCCTATTCACCAACACACACAGCTCCATTCCCTGTATCTCTCCTATTCACCAACACACACACAGTTCCATTCCCTGTATCCCTCCTATTCACCAACACACACAGCCACATTCCCGTATCTCTCCTATTCACCAACACACACAGCTCCATTCCCGTATCTCTCCTATTCACCAACACACACAGTTCCATTCCCCTATCTCTCCTATTCACCANCACACACAGCTCATTCCCTGTATCTCTCATTCACCAACACACACAGCTCCATTCCCCGTATCTCTCCTATTCACCAACACACAGTTCCATTCCCGTATCTCTCCTATTCACCAACACACACACAGCTCCATTCCCTGTATCTCTACTATTCACCAACACACACAGTTCCATTCCCGTATCTCTCCTATTCACCAACACACACACAGCTCCATTCCCTGTATCTCTCCTATTCACCAAACACACAGCTCCATTCCCGATCTCTCCTATTCACCAACACACACACAGTTCCATTCCCTGTATCTCTCCTATTCACCAACACACACAGCTCCATTCCCTGTATCTCTCCTATTCACCAACTCGCACAGCTCCATTCCCGTATCTCTCCTATTCACCAACACACACAGTTCCATTCCCTGTATCTCTCCTATTCACCAACACACACACAGCTCCATTCCCTGTATCTCTCCTATTCACCAACACACACAGCTCCATTCCCTATCTCTCCTATTCACCAACACGCACAGCTCCATTCCCGTATCTCTCCTATTCACACACGCACAGCTCCATTCCCTGTATCTCTCCTATTCACCAACACACGCACAGCTCCATTCCCTGTATCTCTCCTATTCACCAACACACACAGCTCCATTCCCTGTATCTCTCCTATTCACCAAACACACACAGCTCCATTCCCTGTATCTCTCCTATTCACCAACACACACAGCTCCATTCCCGTATCTCTCCTATTCACCAACACACACAGTTCCATTCCCGTATCTCTCCTATTCACCAAACACACACAGCTCCATTCTCGATCTCTCCTATTCACCAACACACACACAGTCCATTCCCTGTATCTCTCCTATTCACCAACACACACAGCTCCATTCTCGATCTCTCCTATTCACCAACACACACAGATCCATTCCCTGTATCTCTTCTATTCACCAACACACACAGCCCCATTCTCGATCTCTCCTATTCACCAACACACGCACAAAGCCGAATTCCGTATCTCTCCTATTCGCCCTCTTCTCCATCCCCCTATTCACCAAGGCCCTCCCCCCCCACCCTCCCAACACACAGAGCCCCTCCCTCCCTGCCTCGCCTATTCTATCCACTCCTCCTCCTCCCCCGCTCCGTTGTTCAGCACCTCGGACACGGCAGCAGCAGCAGCGTTGAGCTCTCCACCCAACCCCTCTCCCCGTCTNCTCTCCACCCCGAGCCTCCCCACAGCCCTCCCCCGCGTCTCTCCGCCACAGCGATGGCTCTCCTCGTCTCGCTGCTCGTCGCGGTCCTCGCCATCGCCAGCAGCGCCACGGCCAAGGTGAGAGTCCGAGACGCTGCCGCTGCAGCAACATTTCAATGCGAACGACCACAGCGAACGACTCCATTCCCATCGCGGCGTCACCCCATGCGTCCCTTTGTGTCACCGAGGTGCACGCTCGCGAGATGCCTCGTTAAACCAACTGATGACGACGCGCAATGAATCAGCATCGCACGCACGTATGACACATGCATGACGCACGTATGTGTACGCTCACCGCCACGCGTGTTCCGCGTTGCTGCGTGGTTTGACCGGCGCCAGCTGCAGCGAGGGTGCGCGTTGTTGCTGTGTGCACGGCATGGCTGCCGCTCGGCTATTGGATCGTTCCTCCTCCACTGCCTCGCTGCTTCAAAACGAGCCCGCTCTGAATGTCAAACAACGATCTTGGCACGGAGCAATGGTGCTGAGTGGGGTTTCTTAAAATAAACATCTCAATTAGCGACGAATTCATCTCGCGCGGCAGATGCAGCGACCGGATATTGAACGGCACCTCCCATTACCACGGTTGACTACGTACGGTGCGAAAGAAGTTTAGCATACAGCAGCAGCAGCAGCACCATCGTCATCATTCGCCAACGTTGCTACGAGTTTACAGAATAAATGGCGCATCAGCTACGACGTATCGGCACAAAGCATCGGTTCAACGATACAATCGCCCACGGAACACACACGGCACACAAATATCGGTGATGAAGGCCGTGATTGCTTCAAAATGAGAGGCGATTGCGCAGACACAGGTGTGCAAACAGCACGCAGGTAATAAACTCTGGCAGGTGGGACGCGCCGTTAACACCCGCACTCAGCACACACACCCCACACATACACACACACCAACATACACCACACACACAGCACACACACACCAACATACACCACACACACAGCACACACACACCAACATACACCACACACAGCACACACACAAACACCCCACACACGTACCCCACACACACACTACGCACACACACACAAACACCCCACACACGTACGCCACACATACACACACAAACACCCCACACACGTACCCCACACACACAATACGCACACACCGCACACACACCACACACACCCCACACACACACCACACACACACCACACATACACCAACATACGCCACACACACACCACACACACCACACACACACCACACACACACCCGCACACACACCACACACCCCACCACACAAACACCACACATACACCACGCACACACACGCACACCGCACACACACCACACACACACACCGCACACACCACACACAGTGCACGCGAATAGGTCCCCAGCTCCATGCCCACCCAAATACAGCGACAGAGACGCGCCTCTGCAGCGCTTTCACCGCACGGTCCTCCGATCCCACAGCGCCCCCACGCCAACCCCATCCGAACGCTCCCCTGACGGCCGCGCCTTGCCCACCCGCACCGCTCGTGGTGTCAGTAGCTCCACAGACAAACATCGGCACCCCCTCCGTGAGGGCGTGGGGGGCTGTCTGTGCGTGGGGGGCTGTCGAGACATGGGGGCTATAGGGGCGTGGGGGCTGTAGGGGCGTGGGGGCTGTCGGGGTATGGGGGCTGTAGGGCGTGGGGGCTGTAGGGGCGTGGGGGCTGTAGGGGCGTGGGGGCTGTCGGGTATGGGGGCTGTCGGGGTGTGGGGGGCTGTAGGGCGTGGGGGCTGTAGGAGCGTGGATCGCACGGGCACGGAACGCGAGGAGCGAGACGGCGGCTGAGGCCATTTTGTTGATGCGCGCATCGCTCGGCCGAGGCGGGGGAGGGAGAAGGAGCGGTGGAGAGGGGGGGGAGGGAGGGAGGAGGGATGGGGAGGGGTGGGAGGGGAGGGAGGGGTGGGAGGGATGGGGANGGAGGGGGGGGTGGAAGGGTGATGGCCAACGGGGCGACCTCGCGTCGGATTGACGCCAGGCAGCCCACGAGTCGACCCCGCGTCCACCGCCTCCTCACTGCGACGCTCTTCGCCGGCCCAGCAGCGGCCACGCCGAGTCCCAGGGGACTGCCGCGACATTTTATTTATGTCCGAGATGTTTCTCGGACAAATATACACGACGAGTGATTATTAAACAAGCGGGAGCACCCCGAAAAAACCCCCACGCCTTTCGCGAGGGGCGACACTCCATTCCCGTACAGATGGCAACAGATGGCGATTAGTTCACTTTCTGTACTACCATCTACTGGCGAGCCAAGGTTATAGCTCCTCCTCGACGCCCACGGGAATGGATTTTCACACGAGCAGCTCCGTGTGTAATCCACCAACCCTCGATGCTGCTGGCTCCACAGCGCGGGGTCAATGGCAGCCACCATCACCACTACCAAAGATCCCCCGTGTAGCTTCAACAGACTGTTGGGGCAAGTGCTGTTAGCGAGCACCTGTGAAGGCCAACACGGCACACGAGGGGGTGGGTGGCCAGCACCACGCCCATCGGCCGCCTTTGTCTCCCCAGTGGCGATGTTCACGCAGTGTATCTTATTTAAGGCTGAGTCGACTTTGGGGAGGCCCAAATAACACATCGCCAATTACGTTGACTATCGCTGGGGAATCGAATGCAGGTGGCATGGTGAGTAGGGCAATGCGCCACCACTACCCGCAAATACAAAGTTCCCCCGTGTAGCCTACACAGACTGTGCTCTTTGGTTCTTTCGGTAAAGTCACGTAGAAAGAGAAAATAATACATTAAATAATAACATACGACGTTTCGATTGCCACACAAGCAATCGTCAACAGGTACAAATGAAAGAGAAAACAAAACCTAGTAAACTTAGAAATATAATGCGATACAACACGGATAGTCGGCTAACGTAACAGTCAACACCCTACCTGGTTGATTACGTTCTTCCAAAGATTCCTAAATTTAAGAGAGAGATTAAACACAGAACAGCAGACACACAGACAGACACGTAAGCAGAGAGACTGGACTGGCAAGACCAGTGAGACGTGGGAGGTCGCTCTTTCTCCTCTGCTGCCCATGCTGTCTGATTGAATCGCCATTCCCCCAAAACCGTCCGTGCCGTCGACTCCATTGCCCCTGTTCAAGTCCAGCTGCCAAACGTCGCTGGTCCCCCCCTCTCAGTCGCCGTCACATGAATGTGCACCGCGTCTAGAGATCAAAATGATGCCGATTCCACTGCGCACTAGCCCACGTGGTGTACTGCAGGTGCTGGTGCAGAGATCCGGGATGAGGGAGTGGGGGGGGTGAGGGAGTGGGGGGGGAGGGAGTGGGGGGGGAGGGAGTGGGGGGTGAGGGAGTGGGGGGTGAAGGAGTGGGGGGGTGAGGGAGTGGGGGGGCGACCCCCGCAAAGGGAAGCCGACATCTCGCGATTGCAGCTCCGCGGAGGGGACGACTGCGTCTGTACACATGGATCCCTCCCACCCCTCCCCTCGCCCCCTCTCCACCCCTCCCCCTCGCTCCCTCTCCTCCCCTCCCTCACTCGCTCACGAGGCCCCCCGTATCTCCATGGCAACACGGGGGGGGGGTTCAGCGAGACCCCCCCCCGAGCCTCTCGGGCCGCGCGCGGGCCTCGCCCCAGGGGACAGGGAGGGGGCAGGGAGGGGGGCAGGGAGGGGGCAGGGAGGGGGGCAGGGAGGGGGGCAGGGAGGGGGGCAGGGAGGGGGGGGGGGGCAGGGAGGGGGCAGGAGGGGGGCAGGGAGGGGGCAGGGAGGGGGGCAGGGAGGGGGCAGGGAGGGGGGGCAGGGAGGGGGGCAGGGAGGGGCAGGGAGGGGGGGCAGGGAGGGGGGCAGGGANGGGGGCAGGGAGGGGCAGGGANGGGGGGCAGGGAGGGGGGCAGGGAGGGGGGCAGGGAGGGGGGCAGGGAGGGGCAGGGANGGGGGGCAGGGAGGGGGGCAGGGGGGGGCAGGGAGGGGGCAGGAGGGGGGCAGGGAGGGGCAGGGAGGGGGGCAGCGAGGGGGGGCAGGGANGGGGGGCAGGAGGGGGGCAGGGAGGGGGCAGGGAGGGGCAGGGAGGGGGGCAGGAGGGGGGCAGGGAGGGGGGCAGGGANGGGGGCAGGAGGGGGCAGGGAGGGGGCAGGGAGGGGGGGCAGGGAGGGGGAGGGAGGGGGCAGGGAGGGGGCAGGGANGGGGGCAGGGAGGGGGGGGCAGGGANGGGGGGCAGGGAGGGGGCAGGAGGGGGGCAGGGAGGGGGGCAGGGANGGGGGCANGGAGGGGGGCAGGGAGGGGGCAGGGAGGGGGGCAGGGAGGGGGGCGGANGGGGGCAGGGAGGGGGGGCAGGGANGGGGCGGGGGGCAGGGCAGGANGGGGCAGGGANGGGGCAGGGAGGGGGGGCAGGGAGGGGGGGCAGGGAGGGGGCAGGGAGGGGCCATCGTCTCCTTGAGCGTCTCGAGTTGTGGTCACAATGCACACTAAACTCTCTCACTCCACCCCACCCTCCACCCTCACGACCCCCACTCCACCCCACTCCACCCCCACCACCCTCAATCCACCCCCACTCCACTCTCATTCCACCCCACTCCACCTCACCTCCACCCACTCCACCCCCACTCCACCCCACTCCACCCCACTCCACCCCACTCCCCCCTCCACCCCCACTCCACCCTCACTACCCCACTCCACCCCACTCCACCCTCACTCCACCCCCACTCCACCCTCACTCCATCCACTCCAACCTCACCCTCCACCCCCACTCCACCCTCACCCCCACTCCACCCCACTCCCCCACTCCACCCCACTCCCCTCCACTCCCCCTCCACTCCCCCTCCACCCCACTCCACCCCACTCCACCCTCACCCCCCCCCCCAGCCTCTGCTGCTGTCTCAGCAGGCTGAGCGCCTGCTGGCGCTGCGGGGCGCGCCGTACCGCGCGCGCGCCCGCAGCTGCTGGCCGCGCGCCTGGAGGCGACGCTGCCCTACGAGGGCGCCATGCTCGTGGCGCCGCCGGGAGGAGCAGGAGGAGCTGGCGGCCCCCCGGGGCCCTACGGCCGCGGGCCCGGGCCATGGTGGGCCCGCCGGGGGTCGCCGGTGGCCGCTCTCGTTTGGCGGAGGCCGCGGGGTCGCAGCAGCAGCAGCAGCAGCCACGAGTCGCGGGTCTCGCCGACCTGAGCGGGCCCCAGCTCGCCCGGCTGCGGCAGCTGGCGGCCGAGTACGCGGCCGAGGGGCAGCTGCGGGCCGCGCTGGGCTACGGCCCCCGGGGTACCGGGCGCGGGGCCCAGGGCGCAGCAGCAGCAGCAGTTGCAGCAGCAGCAGCTGCTGCAGCTCCTACTGCTGCAGCTCGGGCAGCAGCAGCAGCAGCCCGAGTTGGAGGACAACCTCGTGGAGGAAGAGGAGCAGGAGGTGGAGGACGATGACGACGACGACGACGACGAAAACGACGACGTGGAGGAGGAGGAAGAGGAGGAGGAGGACGAGGTGGACCGGACGCGCCCGAGGGCGAGCTGGGCTACGCGCAGCCGGTCGAGGCGCTCGTGCGCGCCCTGGCCGCCGAGCTCGCCGAGGAGGCGGCGGCGGAGCGCGCTGGGGGGCAGGGGGGGGCTGGAGGGCGCCGGCAGCGCGGGGCAGCTGGGGGCAGCAGCTCTCCTCCTCGTCGTCCCAGCAGCAGCTGCAGCAGCAGCAGCTGCCCAACACCATCGCGGGCGAGGGCTTTGGGCAGCAGCAGCAGCAGCAGCAGCGGCTGGACGAGGAGGCCCTGGGTCGCATCGTGGGCTACCTGTTCGCCGGCAACGAGGTGCGCCCTCGGTATCGTCGCGACGCGCAGCTGCAGCAGCAGCAGCAGCAGCAGCAGCAGCAGGCGGGTACGGCGACGGAGGAGATGGAGTCGCTGCGGATCGCAGACTCAAGGGAGCAGCAGCAGCGGCGGCGGCACCGCAGCAGCAGCAGCAGCGCGCCCGGGTGAAGCGAGTTCGCAGAGACGCTCCTCCTGCTCCTGCTGCTGGTGCCGAGCCGCTCATCCGCGTCAAGCGCATCGACCCCTCCGACAGTGACGAGCGCGGCGACTCCAACTCCGCGATGAGCGCCGCCACCAGCGGCGGCGTGGTGGTGGTGGTGGCGGTGGTGGTGGTGGTGGTGGTGGTGCTGGTAGTGCCCGGGTGACCAGGCGGGAGCGCCGCTCCGTGGCCCGCAGCTGCAGCAGCAGCAGGAAGAGGCCCTCGAGCTGCGCGGCCTCGTGGCGCTCGCGCGCGCCAGCGGCACGCGGCTGCAGCGGCTGCGGCGCGCGGTACGCGCAGTCATGAAGTAGTAGGTGGGGGTGGTGGGTGGTGGTGGTGGTGGTGGTGGTCGTGGGGGTNGGGGGTGGTGATGGTGGGGGGTGGGGGTGGTGGTGGTGGTGGTGGGGGTGGTGGGTGGTGGAGGGGTGTTGGTGGTGGTGGGGGGTGGTGGTGGGGGTGGTGGGGGGTGGGGGTGGTGGTGGGGTGGTGGTGATGGTGGTGAANGGGTGGTGGTGTTGTGGTGGGTGGTGGTGGTGGTGGGGTGGTGGTGGGGATGTTGGTGTTGGTGGTGGGGTGGTGGTGGTGGGGGTGCGTCCACGCCGGGGCCTGGCACGCAGCTCTCCCGCCTGAGGTGGCCCTCGTCCATCCACCTCGTCCATCCACCTCGTCCATCCACCTCGCCAGTCCCAAGCGGCACGCGCCTCGCCAGTCCCAGCGAGATGCGTGAGACGCGCCGTGAGGAGGTCGCAGTGCCGAGGCTCGCGCGTGCTCTGCTCATTGAGCTCCGCCTTCTCTCACCCTCACGTCTCACGCGTCTCTAGCTCTCCCACACACCATCTCTCTCTGATGATCTCACACACACACCATCTCTCTCTGATGATCTCACACACACACCATCTCTCTCATGATCTCACACACACCATCTCTCTCTGATGATCTCACACACACACCATCTCTCTCTGATGATCTCACACACACCATCTCTCTGATGATCTCACCCACACACAATATCTCTCTGATGATCTCTCCCACACACCATCTCTCTCTGATGATCTCTCCCACACGCCATACATCTCTCTCTCTCTCTCTCTCTGATGATCTCACACACACACCATCTCTCTCATCATCTCACCCACACACCATATCTCTCTGATATCTCACACACACACACATCTCTCTCATCATCTCACCCACACACCATCTCTCTCTCACGCCGCGTGCCGACTCTCTCGCCACTCCACGCCCGCGAGAGTCGCTACGCGAGTCGCGAACAGAGCGCCGGTCGCGTCGCTCCTCCCGTCGTGTCTCACGCCGCCCGTCGTCTATGCACGCGACTCGAGAGGGCGACGAGGCCGAGGAGGAGGAGCAGCAGGTGGAGCAGGAGGTGGAGCAGCAGCAGCAGCAGCAGGTGGAGCAGCAGCAGGAGGAGGAGCCGTGACCCAGACTGCAGCGCGCTCCTCTCAACCGCGTCGCAGCACCAACCCAGCACCAACGACCCGCGTGTAATTACTACACTAGTTATTCTGGTTACCATCATGTGATTATCCAGTATGTGTGTTGTACTCGATAACCGCATTCTTATTATCGACTCAGGCGCGAGGGGGCGTGAAATGTCCGGTCTGGGACCGCGGTCGCGTTGGAGGAATAGGAGGAGGGGGTGAGTGTCCGTGCCTCGGGAGTGGTGAGCGTCGTGGGGAGAGAGTGGGGAGAGAGTGGTGAGTGCCGTGGGGAGTGCGTGGTGAGAGAGTGGTGAGTGCCGTGGGGGAGAGTGGTGAGTGCCGTGGGGGAGAGTGGTGAGTGCGTCGGGGGAGAGTGGTGAGTGCCGTGGGGGAGAGAGTGGTGAGTGCCGTGGGGGGGAGTGGTGAGAGTCGTGGGGGAGAGTGGTGAGAGTCGTGGGGGAGAGTGGTGAGTGCCGTGGGGGAGAGTGGTGAGTGCCCTGGGGGGAGAGTGGTGAGAGTCGTGGGGGAGAGTGGTGAGTGCCGTGGGGGAGAGTGGTGAGTGCCGTGGGGGAGAGTGGTGAGTGCCGTGGGGGGAGTGGGAGTGCCGTGGGGAGTGTCGTGGGGGAGAGAGTGGTGAGTGCCGTGGGGAGAGAGTGGTGAGTGCCCTGGGGGAGAGTGGTGAGTGCCTGGAGTGCCGTGGGGGAGAGTGGGGAGTGCCGTGGGGAGGGAGTGGTGAGTGCCGTGGGGGAGAGTGGTGAGTGCCGTGGGGGAGAGTGGGAGTGCCGTGGGGAGTGTCGTGGGGGAGAGAGTGGTGAGTGCCGTGGGGAGAGAGTGGTGAGTGCCCTGGGGGAGAGTGGTGAGTGCCTGGGGGGAGAGTGGTGAGTGCCGTNGGGGGAGAGTGGTGAGTGCCGTGGGGGAGAGTGGTGAGTGCCGTGGGGAGTGCCCTGGGGGAGAGTGGTGAGTGCCGTGGGGGGAGAGTGGTGAGTGCCGTGGGGGAGGTCGTGGTGAGAGTCGTGGGGAGAGTGGTGAGTGCCGTGGGGAGAGAGTGGTGAGTGCCCTGGGGGAGAGTGGTGAGTGCCGTNGGGGGGAGTGGTGAGTGCCGTGGGGGAGCGTGGTGAGAGTCGTGGGGGAGAGTGGTGAGTGCCGTGGGGAGTCTGGGGGAGAGTGGTGAGTGCCGTGGGGGAGTGTCGTGGTGAGAGTCGTGGGGTGAGAGAGGTGAGTGCTGAAGCTGTGGTGGTGCCAGTGTTTTGTGTGCTCAGCGCTTCACGCTGTGGATGTGCTGCTCGCTCGTGACGCTTCGTGCCCGCCTGGGATACTCGTGTGCGTCGTGTGTTGAACTTCTTTCGCACCGTACAAAGCCAACCCGCGCTAGTCGGGGGTGCGGGGAAGGACAACGAACGAAACAAAGGAGCGATGGTGTGCCGGTCGTGGATCACGTAGACATCGAGATGGATTTACCAGGTGCCGAGGATGGAATCCTCTGCGTGGGTGTTCCATAATTGGTGTTTGTGTTCCCGTTGTCGAGGCGTCTCTTGCGCTGTTGCGGTTTGGGCCTTAAAGGCCACGGCACGCAGCTCTGTTGCTGTGGAGTCAAACCTCCCAGCTCTCACGTCTGACGCACCTGCCCCGTGACCTTCACAGACCCCTCACATCAAAGGGGATTCGACCCAGCAGAAGGGCGCCAGGGGTTTGACAACAAGGGGATGGTNGGGGGGGGGCGAGACCTCTAAATTGACTGCACCGAAAAATCTAAATCCAGATTGTTTTAAAATGCTACTTTTAAAAAGGCGACGATCAAGCCAAGCCCAGCTACTCCGCAACTGCCGCAACCTTGGGACAATAACTACACAAACATAATACAATTACGACCTCGGTGATTGCGACTACAGACCGCGAGGTGAAACCTCCGCTCTGGAAACTCGCGATGACACCCAGACACAGGGCAACGAACTGGCGGTGCCTGCCAGAGGCGGTGCAGCAAGTAGCGTTAGCGCCATTTCGCCATTCGCCCCGTGTGTGTGTGCGAGTGAGGTTTTACTGGCATCTCACGAGGCCCCAGATTGCTCGAGCACCTTCACTGCTCACTAAATTACCATCAGCACGAGCGCCGAGGTCTCTGCCCTAAATAACAACAATTATAATCAACAAAAGCCGTCGTACGCGCCACGCTAAATCAACACGAGCTCTTCTCTCTGCGAGCGTGACGTCACCCGTGTTTTAAAATGGCCGACCGAGCACGTGCCTGGAGAGCCGACTCCGCCATCAGGGCCACCCGTGATTTGACAAACGCTGTGCAGCAGCAGCAGCAGCGCAACAACAACAATAATAACAGGACAAAGTAAATGTGTTGATACAATTTAAATCACCGACACGTTCAGTTGATCAAAAACGTTCGATTATGTTCACATCTAATCAAACAAACATGTCTAATTGCACCGCGGGGCGAGTCCGAATTCTGCCGCGCGCGTGCGCTTGTTGAGCCGCGAGTCGATGGAGAGAGCCGCGTGTCCCCTCAATAATCGGGCGCACACTCTTAAGTTTTATTCGCAGCGACACAAAAACAAAAACGCGACGTTCCCAAGAGAGAAGGGAACCAAAGACAGCGCGACACGTGGCGGTGAATCCTGTCCGTTATCAGCCGGCAATGCAACACGAGGATCGACCACGACGCGGGGCTCGGCTGCCTCCAGCGAGCACTGCACGTGCCATGTCGCGGGTTTACATTCCAGATTTTTGCGACGCACGAGAACTCGGTCAGTCGAATTTTTTCTCTTTCTTCACTTCGCTTTTTCTTCGAGTTCGGAAGGAGCCGAGAGAAAAGCTGCGTGGGTTCATAATCGCCGTGTCCGATACGCAGGCAGGGAGGGAAATTCTGATCGGTTGAGTTCTCCCGTGTGGCTCAACACACCACACACACACCTCAAAGACAGCGCTACCCGAGTGTCCGTGGGCTCAGTCTGGTCACCACTGCCTGCCCTTTCAATCGCTTCATTCGGCCACCCCTGCTCTGAGCGAGGGAGGCCCATTGATGTGGTGCCGATTGAAGTCGCTCGGACACTGTCAACGCCTATGCCTGCGGAGCTGTGAGATTGGTGACTGGATCACTGGTCTCGCCCGACGCGTTTACCACTCTACCACCAGTAGCTCACCTCCTGAACCAGTGGTGGAAATTCCACGTATCGACGACCCGATTTTTAATCAATACGGGCAATGCGCACATCTTTAAAAGGTGACCGTCCGTTCGCCCGTCCCAGCCACAAACTTTTTTTGGAAATAATATTTAAATTTGTAAAAAATATAGCAACCACGTGCCGCTTGCCTTAGTGGGTGGTAATCGTTTTATCGACCCCTGGGAGCGATGATGCTGACGGCGAGACACCCGAGTTCTCAAGCGAAGCGGCTGCTTGAGCCTCACGGAGACTCGCCCCCTCTCCTCGTGCGAGCCCTGCGAGGTGACAAAAACGACCTGGGAATTCTGTTGGGAGAACCAAAATGACTGGCTGTGTTGTGCTGGCCTCATTCATATCTAGCCGTTGCGCTACACCCACATGAGCCACACGAAGAAACGAGTTGTCTATCTCGTCTCGTTAGTTCCTCACGTCCAAGGTCATGCAAGCGTCGACTTGGCGCATCATTGGGCGTACAGACCGCCAACGTTCAATTGGGTGTCCGCACGGTCCCGTGGTGCGCGTTTCGCGGACACGTGATCGCCGTGTCGGCGTGGGACGTCAGCGTCGTCGCTGCTGCTGCACGACCGCTCCCGGCTCTTTGTCGACGCCGTCCACTCTCGGGCACGATGACGACACGTGGTCGATGTTGACGACACGTGATCGATGTTGCCACCGAGAGGGCAGGTGGAGGTTCAACCCCGGGGTCAGGCGACTCGCGATGCCTCCCTAGCGCTGTTAGACAACAACAGCAGCAACAGCGGAGCGCGCGGCCCTCACATCCCAACAGCGCTGATCACTCGCAGTCCTCTGCCGGATGAACACCTCGTCTCTCCCACGCCGTGCCGATCGCCGAGTTGCGTGACCATACTCTTAGTTCTTTCGGTAAAGTCACGTGGGTAAAAAATGAAATTAAAATTAATTTTAATTTCATTTTTTACCTACGTGACTTGAAATTAAAATTAATTTTAATTTCATTTTTTACCTACGTGACTTGAAATAAATTAATTTTAATTTCATTTTTTACCTACGTGACTTTACCGAAAGAACTAAGAGTATGAATCCTTGCAGTCACAAAAACTTCAAATCTAGAGTTGCTCGACCATACTGCACCACGCACGGCCACTGGCTGTTTAGGTGAAAGGGGGTGACGTGAACCCCCCGGGGGAACCGAACCGTTTNAAAAAAAAATCCGTCGCCACGGATGACAGCCGTGGTCGGAATTGAACTCGGGTGAGCGAGGTTCATAGTGCGGAGTGCGGACACACTCGAGGCTTCTCGGCTTGCAACAGCTCCATTGTGGGGATTCGTTTTCCAACCAACATTTTCCAGCTGCGCGGCTCAAACCGACGGCAAATTGCAACGCTTTTACAGCGGCCGGTGTCTCTGTGGACAGCCCGTGCGGTGCCTGCACACGCCGTGTCGGCGACCGGCCACTGCGAGCATCCCAAGAGGCTTTACACGTCCCTGGGCTCGTCAAATACAGGGCGGCGAAATCCTTCGCGGGTTTCATAGTGGCGCGTCACAGGCCACGGAGCGGCACGGCTGTGACACCTGGTTTGGAATTCCGGTCTCGGTCATTGTCCTGGTGCTCAAGTGCAGGGTGGTGATCGTCTCGGCCCAGTCACCAGTGACTCACAGAGACCCAGTGACTCACATAGAGACCCAGTGACTCACACAGAGACCCAGTGACTCACAGAGACCCAGTGACTCACAGAGAGAATCACAGAAACCCAGTGACTCACAGAGACCCAGTGACTCACAGAAACCCAGTGACTCACAGAGACCCAGTGACTCACAGNAACCCAGTGACTCACACAGAAACCCAGTGACTCACACAGAGAGATCCAGTGATNACCCCAGTGAATCACAGAAACCCAGTGACTCACACAGAGACCCAGTGACTCACACAGAGACCCAGTGACTCACAGAGACCCAGTGACTCACACAGAGACCCAGTGACTCACACAGAGACCCAGTGACTCACATAGAGACCAGTGACTCACACAGAGACCCAGTGACTCACACAGAGACCCAGTAACTTACACAGAGACCCCGTGACTCACATAGAGACCCGCAGAAGCGCACAGACGAGTGACTAATCCGGGTTCTCAAGTGGAGGGATTTCATGGTCTCAGCCCAGTGAGCGCATAATACAAATCGGATTAAATTCCTAGTGGGTGACACATTTAATTCCACTTATTCACTCCGAGTTTACAATCCCCAGCTTCACCGCCACGCGACACCCAGAGACTCACCTGGGTGTGGTGGCGATAGTGGCTGAGTGTGGTGGTGGTTGGGTGTGGTGGTGGTTGGGTGTTGGTGGTTTGGGGTGGTTGGGTGTGGTGGTGGTTGGGGGTGGTTGGGTGTGGTGGTTGGGGGTGGTGGTGGTGTGGGTGGTGGTGGTGGTGGTTGGAGGTGGTGGTTGGGTGTGGTGGTGGTGGTTGGGGTGGTGGTGGTTGGTGGTGGTGGTGGTTGGGGTGGTGGTGGTGATTGGGGGCGATGGTGGTTGGGTGTGGTGGTGGTTGGGGGTGGTGGTGGTGGTTGTGTGTGGTGGTGGTTGGGTGTGACGATGGCTGGGGTGGTGGTGGTTGGGGGTGGTGGTGGGTGTGGTGGTGTGGTTGGTGTGGTGGTGGTGGTTGGGGTGGTGGTTGGGGTGGTGGTGGTGTTTGGGTGTGGTGACGGTTGGGTGTGACGATGGCTGTGGGTGGTGGTGGTTGGGGTGATGGTGGTTGGGTGTGAGGATGATTGGGTGTGACGATGGCTGGATGTGGTGGTGGTTGGGTGTGGTGGTGAGGGTTGGGGGTGGTGGCGGTGTTGTTGCCACACAGGTGCAGTCCACGCGTGACGTCCATCTGCGCGCGAGACCCCCACCCCACCCCTCCCCACCTGCCGGGCGACCTGGAGCAGGCAGCAGAGCAAGTGGGATGTTGCCCCGCGTGCGTGGAGAGGCGCGGTTTCTCCCCGTGCGCGGTGCTTTTCTCCGGGCACCGCGATGCGGGGATGTCCCAGCACAGCGAGTGCGCTCCATAGGCACCACCCCCAGGCGTAGCGGGACCCCTCTCCCAGCAAACGGAAGTCATCCAGCCTCGACTCGACGAGGCATTCCAGAGACGGCGGGGGGGGCACGTCCCAATCTCCCATCTGTCTCCCTTCTTCGGCTCAAAACTTAAACTCTCCACCGCGCTTCGTGTTTCGGTGGCCGTGGCTTAACAAGCAAATATTTGAAAGAATAAAAAAAGATTACACGTCAGTGAAATGTCCTTGATCGCCTTAATAGAGACGCGAGCAGTGGTAGTGGCTTCTTGTCGGCCGTGCGGTCCTCGTGTTGCGTGTCGCGTCGTGCATGGCGTCGTGCGGGGCGCGCTTGTGTCGTGTCTCCGTCGTAGTCGGGCTTCTGTTGTCGTTCACTTGCCAAATAAAAGACACTTACGAGTGACCTCAGNCCCCCCCCCCCCACGTCTCTCTCTGGCTGTGTCCATAACGCACCCAAGTGTTGCGTGCATCCCCCGCGTTGTCGAGCCGCGGTGCGGGGAGCGGCGGTGCAGCGGTTAGTGCAGCAGGCCGCGAATCGGCGACGGCCCGCTCCACCGTCCCCTCTCACGGCCACGTTCACACAGCACCGGGTACTTATTTAAGGCTGAGTCGACCTAGTGGAGGCCAGGACCGTGTAAGATATTCGCCACTTGTCGCCGAGTCTCCACGTTCACGGTCGATCTCGGGCAGCTACGTGGACTGTGGCCGCTCCCACGGCAGAGGTCGCAACGGGTTTGATCCCTACCCGCACCCGTACCCGGCCGCACCAGGGTTGCAAACGGGTACCCGTACCCGGCCGTACCCTACCCAGCCGGGTACGGTAGGGTACGGGTATCGGGTACCTGATTGCGACCTCTGGGATGAAGCCATGTTGCAGGCGCGGGTGGGTTGATTCTAGGAACTTGAATTGTGAGAAGACAAGACGTTGGGAAATGAGTGACAACGGTGACTCACCAGTGACTCACGGCCTACCCGTACCCGTACCCGGCCGCACCAGGGTCGCAAACGGTACCCGTACCCGGCCGGGTACGGGTAGCGGGTAGGGTACGGGTATCGGGTACCGGTTGCGACCTCTGTCCCACGGCCTCCTCCTCGTCCACCCACGAGGGTCCTCCGCTACGAGCGGCCGGTGGGCCGGGCGAGTCGAGGGACGTCGGGGAGCCGTGNCCCCCCCCCCCCTTAGTGTCGTTCGGTGGCGGGTCCCCTCGAGATCCCCGAGCGATGAGTCCCGGACTCCGCAACTCAAGGCGGCCCTCCCCTCTCTCACAGGGACCGTGACGATAGACGAACCGTAGCAGCTCCTGTAAACAACGGCGCGGTGGCTCGCTCGAGGGTTGTACCGGGAAGGACCCCATGAAGAGACCGGCGCTGGATGCTGCTCCACGCGCCGTCTTGGCGCAGGCTCCATAACTGGGACTCCGTCTGGGTTTGAAAATTTGGATTTGAAACCTGGATTTTAAAACCCAGACCGGTTGCCGCCACGAGGTGTATCAAGGGCGGCGAGTTGATTGCCACGGAGAGAGCCGTCGACCAAGAACCAAAGCTCGTTGTTGGTACGGACCAATCCCCAATCCGCCCGTGCAGGTAGCACAGATGCCACGGACAGCACTGCACCCCCCACGTGCTCTGCCCCACGTGCTCTGCACCACGTGCTCTCCCCACGTGCTCTCCCCACGTGCTCTCCCCCACGTGCTCTGCCCCACGTGCTCTGCACCAGCAGCCACACCTCACAAACACGAGCCCGCCACAACTCACAATTCCACAGTTGGTGTTGGTCCCAGTTCTTTTTTGTTTAAATTCTTCACAAACAGACAATTTGACCCTAGCCCGGCCTCAAGTCCAACAACGTTTATATCTCAACGCGGGGCAAAGCGCCCCAACCTCTCGCGCGCAGAATGTCAGTCGCTCACAAACACACGCACACGCACGGACCCCTCCTGAGGGGCGAGGCGTTCCGAGCCGCAAGCGCCGCCGACGCTTCTCCCACGCAGCCCCGCGGTCATTCGCGACGGGACAACGTCCCCTCGGCCTCGCGACCTCCGCGCCGGCTCACGGCGGCCAATTTTTAGCGAACGCCGGCACGGAAGAAGGGACGACCGCAACGAAGAGACGGCGCGCGGCGCGGCGGCTTCAGAGTCAAAGCGTGAACCCGGCCAGACGGCGAAGGCGTCGGCACTCCGGGCCTCACCCCCCACCCCGCCCACGTCCAGTCGCGCCGATGCAAAGCGAGTCGCGGTCCAGGGATCGACTAGGAGAGCATTAGCGCTCCGCTGGCCTCCGCGTCTCCACGTGACGGAGACCGCCGCCACTGGCAGAGCGTGGCATCGAACGCGCCTCTGGGGTGACAAACCCCGCGTGCCAACCCGCACGGAGAGTTCCACAGTTCTGAACAAATTTCATCCCCAGGAAATTTCTGGTGGAAGTAATTTTTTTACTCTTTTGGGTTTTGCGTTCTTTGTCCCGTGACCAGATTCATCTTCTAGTGTGCCCCTATTGATAAAAGTAAACACTGCTATTTCTTCGGCTTTATTTTTTTTAAGTAAAATCCACGCGTCATTCGGTGTGACCGGTCTTCTCATTGCATGGCCGGATGAGGGCACTCTTAATGGTACCGCCGAAAACCAGGGCTCAGACCCAGGTTTCAGTCGCCCGCATCCCACCGGGTTCACGTGCACAGCGAGCCGGCCCCTAAATGACCACACAGAGGCCTCGTGTACAACGCGGGGAGCCGTCCATGGAGGTATCATCCGTTGCCAAGAACCAGAATTAGGCAGCCGTGTGAACTGCACGGTCGAATACACACTCCTGTGTGTGCGCGTGCGAGACGCGGTGGAAAGACTTGCGCACCACAGAAATAAGAGCCTGGTTTGATTGCCGACTTGCTCGCCTCTCATGTGAGTTTGTATCTTCTACCCCTGTTGGCTCCAAGTTCACATAAATCCTCTCATAGCTAAAAAAACCCCCATACAATGGAACTGGTATTGGCCNAACATCGCAATGCAGGACTCTCTTGGGTAAATAATTGTTATTGTTAACCGAGCTCAAACCGCCTATTCGTCTTTAACAATAATGATACTCTTTGGTTTCTTTGGGTCAAGTCACGTAGCACTACAATAGCCACTTCCACAGCCTCAGGCAGACCATCTCTAGCCCCGCCCTCTCACGCTGAAGCTGCACCCATCTCAGGCCTACACAAGACCTCGTTTCAGGAGATCTCTCTCACCAGAAAACGGTCGCTCATGTTGCGATCGAAACGTCGTGATCTATTAATTTCTACCCATGTGACTTTACCGAAAGAACCAAAGAGTTTCGATTCCTGCAGTCACGAAAGCTTCAAATCAAAATTAATGATACCTTCACGGCACCCCCCGCTTATTAATTTTAGTCTCATCTAGCCGATGACATCGCTACAAATGACACGGACGCACGCGACACGCGCGCTCTGCAGGGCGCAGGCGAACGCGCCGTGCGGCGGCGTTGGCCTGCACCAGACCGAGGGCGGTTCCGAGGCATCGTCTCTCAGGGTAGTTTCCCAGCGTCACGAGGCAGAGCCATGGCAGCGCGTTGGCGCTCGTTGCAGAGGCTCACGGTTCGAATCCAGCTGCCACCCCCTGGTTAGTACTGCGCGCCCGATAACCACGATATGCGCAGGCGGCTTCGCAGCGGACGTTGAAGATGCCTCGACGTCATTCGCAAGAGTAGTGCCGTCGTGTGCCAGAACGTGCCGCCGTCAGGGTTCAAATGTGCAAACTTAGAAAATGACACCGCAGATGACTCAATGGGGAGTATCCACAGCAGCAATCACGGCCCCCTACTGGCAGTAGACTGATGCCGCAGGCCACTTTTGTAAAACTAAGACTCATCCCGATCGAGAGCCTCGGCTGCTTCAACCAAAAAAACGAGCGAATTGTGATTTGCCCGTGGGATTTCTGCAAAAAGGATGATTCATTAGCCGCGAGCCAGCCACACGCCCAGCCTCGATCCGTGCGCCCAGCCTCGTGACCAATGGGGATGGGATGGACGGAGGAGGAAGGCAGCGAGACGATGCAGAGACACCAACGCTCGGGAGATTTCGCACGGCCGGCTCATCCAAGGTGACCGCAAAAGAGCCAGCGTCACGCGTGCCCTCCGTCACATTCGCCAATTTGTGGCAACGTCACATGCTTTAATTTAGGTCGACGGTTAAAAAAAATAAAAATAATCGGCTTATGTGCACGCACCGAGGATTTGCGCGCAGCCAATTTTCCCATGCCGGACAAGAGCCAAACGTTTAGAAATTAGAAAAAATATCGATACAGATAAAACGTTTAAAAATGTCCGGGTGAATTTTTAATATTTTCAATTAAAATCCATAACCTGTTGAACGCGCGCCAGTTCGCTCCGCCACGCTCGCAGACAGAGCCCCTCACCTCCCCCGCAGCGCTCACACGACCCACGGTGGCCAAACGCTGCTCTTCCCCAGGAGGCCAACTTACACGTCACCCGACTTGTGTTTGCAGAAGACCTATTGAAGCAACCGACGCGGCTGCTTCTGCTGCTGCTGGCTTCCACTCGCAGGCACGCAGATGGACACGGCTCTCAACATCAACACAGACAAGGACCCTAGCGCACAGAGATTTACGATAAAAGTTTTTCTGACAGAAAAAAAGATAATCCTCCAGGGCGCTCCTCGCCCTGGACGTGTTTTGCGTTGTGTGTGGTTTTTTTCATCACCCTAAAATGTTTTCACGGCGGCGTGTTCGGTTCAGCAGGCGAAGTTCTGGCTCCACGGTTTTCGAAGCAGTCCCGTGAACGAGAGCCCAAAATGTCCGCGCCAGCTTCGGAGACGTCCGCAATGAAAAAATAAACGACGCTGAAGGCCAAAATGTGCAAGTTCCCGCTCGTCGTTCGTCGCCATCGCGGTCGTCGTGCCGCCGTCGTGCTGCCGTCGTTCCCGTTGTTGCTGCTCGCGATTTGGCGTCGCCGTCCTCACGTCGTCTCCGATGGACACGGGGAGCAGCACGGCGGATGTAAACGTGGCGTGCGAGCAGCCCGGGGGGAGCAGAGGGTAGGGTGGGGGGGGGCGAGGCGCGCGGCGTGCAGCGGGGGTCAAGGCTCGCGTCGCACGCCGACAATAACCGCACCGCGCCGCCGGGTAACGAGCGCGCCGCTGGCAGAAGGCCGTGGCCGCGTGCTGCGCTCTGCCAGCCCCGTGCGCTCGGCCCGTGGCCTCGGCAGAGTTGCGAACAAATGCAGCGGAATGAAAAACGGTGTCATGGTAAAAGAGCGGTGGTTTATTCCCGACTGAGCCCAGACACAGCTGTGCACAGCGAGGGCCTCTACGTCTACGGCTCGCAGATTGCCGCACGAGCCGTCGTCCGGCGCCGGGCAAGAGGGGCGATTGACGGGCCGTGGGCCCTGCTGGCTCCGAGGCGTTGTACAGAGAAGTGTTTTTTTTGTCTCTCTTCCTCCGTTACTTGTACAGCACATTATACAAAAGTCATACAACTGACAAATTAAAAAACAATGTACATCGAACACCGCCCTCTTAACTCAACGGTCGTGTCGGGTAACGTTCCAGGCAGCGTGGACCGCCGCGGTGGAGCGGGGAGGGGTTGTTTATGAAACATTAGGAACCGATCCTCGTGGAGAGTGAAACCGCACGCCGGCACCCCCCGCACGAGCGACGAGGGTCGAGCGGCGCTCGTGCCCCGCTGGTGGCCAGAAAGCAGTGGTGGGAACTCCACCACTGCTCCGGTTTAACCGCAGCGGCGGTTTATTTTAATCACCCCGAGAGGTGATAAGACAATTCTGCCTCCCTACCCCACGAGATGTGAACTCCTTCCTATCTTAACTTTTTAAATTAACTTCCCGTAACGGTTTGCTACACGATATCTACACCGTCTGCCGGTTTGTTTGTTTACCACAATTCTCATTCGTTAGTCTCGTTTAAAATCCGCCCGAAGGATAAGGTGCTGCCGGTTCGAGAGGGCCTCGCCGCCGAGTCCGCACGACGTCGCCCCGCGGGGTCACGCGAGCGACGACCTCGCCCGGCGCCTCGTTCCGGCCGGGCCGGCGGCAGCCGCGAGAACCGTGCAGCGAGGTCGGGCGAGGAGTGGCGGTCCCGACGACGGCGCGGACAGTGACAACCTCGCGACAACCTCGCCCACGGCGGGCGGGGCGCGCGTGCTCACGGTGACGGCGGTTGCGGTGCAGCCGACACGCGTCTACGCACGGCTCCCGTGGCGCCGTCTACGTTCAAGTCACATTTGGGCCGCGCCGAGGCAGGCACAGAAGCCGACGATGAAAAAAACAAAACACATCTTTGCCACGACCCTCGTCGCGGTCCGGTAAACTGCCCTNCCCCCCCCCCACCCCCCAATTCTCCCCAGAGGCGCGCCGCACGCCACACGACGGACGAGAGGAGAGGAGTCCTTCGCAGCGACAACTTCGACCGAGAGGGCCAGGCGGGCCGCGCCGTGGGCGGACTCCGTCCTCCGCCAAGTTCCTCCCCCCGCATCTTCAGGCCCGAGGAGCGGAGGGTAAATTGTCTCCCGGCGCCGGACTTGACGGAGCGCCGTCGGCGCGGGACCGTCACAGGGCGGGCGGCGGCGGCGGCGGCAGCGCCAGGCCGTCCCCGCTCGCCTGCCGGAACGCCGCGCGCTGCGCCATCGCCGCCCGGTCCACGCCGCTAGCTGCGCGCTGCTGCTGCTGCTGCTGAAGGTGGTGGTGGTGCTGCAGCAGCTGGAACGCCAGCGGGGGCTGCGTCTTGCCCGTGCTCGCCGCTCCCACGGGAGAGTTTGGAGAGACGGGCGCAACGCCTGCAGCCGCCCCTGCTGTGGTTGCTGATAAACATGCTGCGCCTGCTGCTGTTGCTGCTGCTGCTGCGTCTGCTGCTGCTGTTGCTGATGATAATGGTGATGGTGAAGCTGAAGCTTTTGCTGACTCATCACTTGACTCTGCGGGCGAGCCTGTTGCAACTGTTGTATTCGTGTTTGCTGCTGCAACTGCTGCAGCTGCTGTTGCTGCTGATGTTGAGACAGTGCCTGTTGATGCGACTGCTGCTGCTGCTGCTGATGATGTTGATGTTGGTAGTGCAGGCTGAGGCTGCCCGTCTTGCTGGCCGACAGCAGCACAGACGGCTGCTGGTTCATCGCAGCGTTCGTCTCTCGCTCCACCGACAAAATCCTGGGCGCTGCCGCCGCCGCAGCCGCAGCAACCGCTCCCTCCTTGAGGCGCTGCGCCTGCTGCTGCTGCTGCACCGCCGCCGCCACCGCGTAACCGTGCGGCAGCGCCGGTCCAAAGCCGAGCCTCGCCGCGCCGTGCGGCGGGGGCTGAGCTCCCCGGCCGCGATCGTCGCGGGGCCACGGTGCCGCCGTGAGGTTGCAGGGCGGCGGTGGCGGCNGTGGTGGTGGAGGGCGCCACCTGCTGCTGTTGCTGCTGTTGCTGCTGTTGCTGGTGGTGCTTGTGAACCATGGCCAGCATCGCGCTCTGCCCGTGCACAAAGTGCGAGGAGCCGCCCATGTGGCCGTGCTGCTGCTGCGGGGGAGCGGCGCCGCCCGCGCAGGGAGGAGGCTGTGCATGCCGAAGCCGTGCAGAGCTCCCGGCGTTATCGTCGTGAGGCTGCGCTGGCCCTGCTGCTGCTGCTGCTGCTGCAGCTGCTGCAACTGCTGCTGCTGCTGCGGCGCCGGCGACGCGATGGAGGCGGCGACGGCGGAAGGGCGAGCGGCGGAGGCCAGGGGGTATGCGCCGTGCAGCAGCGTCGCCAGGCTCGACGAGTTGGCCGGCAGGCCCGGCGGGAGATCCGGAGGCGCAAGCGAGGCCGGGCCAGCGCCGGTGAGGCCGGTGAGGGGGTGGGCACCGTGCGTGGCCACCGACCGCGATGGGGAGGAGGCGGGGGAGGAGGAGGAGGAGGCGTCGTGGTCTGCTCGATGACACGGACGCCGTCACCCCCGCCGCCCCGAGCAGACGGCCGGGATCTCAAACCCAGCTGCAGCACAGGGGGACACAGAGCGTCATCATCGTCGTCATCGTCGTCGTCATCGTCGTCACCATCAGCAGCGGGCGTCACCCCCGTGGAGTCGCTACGAGAGCGCCCGTGGAGACGTGCGAGGTCCAGAGTACGGCGCTCACCGCTTTGGAGCTCTGCTGGCCGAAGGACGACGTCTGCCTCATGTCTCCACTCGCTTCCTCGGCCCTGCTCGCTCTGTCGGAGACAAGAGACAAAGATTCCCCACCGTGTAGCCTTCAACAGACTGTAGGGGCAAGTGCTATAAGCGAGTAAACACCACCCCGGCCGCCTTTGCCTCCCGATGAGCGACGTTTACACACCGCACCAGGAACCCACATTTGAGCGGCCGAGTCGACCTAGGACAGGGCCCAGGACCGGTTCAGCTAATCGTCGTCACTGGCGTCGGTGGCCATGAGCGGGAATCGAATTGGGGTTCGCGGGGTTCGCAGCGCGCTTACCGCTGCTCTCTGTGCCCGCGTGCACAGCGCCAATTTGCATCTGTTATTAACAGCAGGATGCGTGGAGTGGCGAGCGGTTAAGCACTCGGCGACACGAGTTCAGATCCCGACAAGGAATAACATCGGTGGCGGGCGATATCGGCATCCGTTATTTCGTCACGGTGACGTCTCAACAGCAATGTGTGCCAGGCTAGGTGCACTGCGAGGCGGATACGTTAAGTGCGGAAGGCTCGTTGCTGGCAGGAGGTCACGGGACAGGCTCAGGTGCTACGCGTTGACTGACAAGACTGACAGATGCACCACCAGTGCGCAGCTCGAAACAGAGGGTGGGGGTGGGGGGGGGCGGTATGGACACCTCGGCAAACGGCGTGGGGCTGCTGCCGCCGCCGTCGTTGCCGCGGCAACAGATGCGCCGAGGAGGCCGCCCAGCAGGTCGCCACGGCGCACGTGCCGTTGCCAAGGAAACGGGCTCTCAATTATCGCACCTCCACTCCGCTACCGCGAGCCGTTGCCAGGAGACTAATTGACGTCCTCGCGTTCGATCGGCGAGGCCAAGAAGGGGGCGACGCGGTACGCATGGCCAGGAAGTGGACTGAGTAGCAGTGGAGCTCCAAACACGAAGAGCAATACCATGGCACTGGAGATGCAGAAGGACCCCTCCCCCACTCGTGCTAACGAGTGGTGGCGCTGTGATGGGGCAGTGACGGCGCTAATTAATTGCAGACGCCGAGGATGGGAATTCTTGCATCCCCACATCGCGCGACGATACCAACGACGGCGATGACAACGGAGATGACAACGACGAAAACGCTCAGAATGATTTTGATTATTTATGATGATGCTGATGATGGAAGTGAATTGAAGGCCCAGTGTGCTTCACCTTTGTCGTGATTTTTCGTCGGGAGTGCCGTCCTCGTTAAGCGCTCCACGAAACCGGGGTCCCGACGCTCCGCAGGGGTCCTGCACACGCACACACCACAACCACGCCGTTCTCACCACAACCGCGCCGCACTCACCACAACCACGCCGCTCTCACCACAACCGCGCCGCACTCACCACAACCACGCCGCACTCACCAATGGCACCATCCTCACCACTCTCACCACACAACTGCACCACTCTCAAAACAACGGCACCGCTCTCACCACAACCGCACCACTCTCAAAACAACCGCACCACTCTCAAAACAACCGCACCGCTCTCAAAACAACCGCACCGCTCTCACCAACCGCACCATCCGCACCACTCTCACCACACAACCGCACCACTCTCACCACAACCGCACCACTCTCAAAACAACCGCACCACTCTCACCACAACTGCACCACTCTCACCACAACCACACTCACCACAACTGCACCACTCTCACCGCAACTGCACTACCTCACCACAACTGCACCACTCTCACCACAACCACTCTCACCACAACCGCCCTCACCACAACCGCACCACTCTCACCACAACCACTCTCACCACAACCGCACTGCTGTGAACCAGGCGGCTGTGAGCCGTGTGAGAGGCGTGCACGCACCAGGCGGCCACGTGGGAGGAGGGTGGCACTGGAGCTCCGAGCGAGCGCGCAGCTCCCCGCCGCCCTGCTTCTTCCTCTTCCTGTACTCGAGCAGCGACACCTGCACGGCAGCAGCAGCAGCAGCAGCAGCAGCAGCAGCAGTCAGCAGCAGCAGCAGCAGCAGCAGCAGCAGTCAGCAGCAGCAGCAGCAGCAGCAGCAGTCAGCAGCAGTCAGGGACGCATGCGCAGAGACACACGCACACACAGCAGAAGATCTGTACTTACCGCAGCCCGTTCCACTGGTCACGATGTAGCTGTGGTGCCGTGTCCCACAATGCACCGCGTGTCGAGACGTAGTGAACGGTCGGTACGCCGCAGCAACCTCACTAGAGGGCGCTATTGCATCGCGCCGAATATTTTATCCGCGAGTTCTTAAACACTATGAGACATCTCCTTTACCAGTGACAAAATATTGTAATAGGTTTTTACCCTTTCAACTGGCACAAAAACTGACACCTTTATACAAGGCATCATGTTTGCAATAACCACAACACAAGCAGTCAAAATGCAAACAAAAAGAAACAACTCTGATGATGATAATGATATGCACTGTCCTTGAAGTTGATTGGTCCACACCGAGACAGCTTTTCTTAGAGCCTAGTCTCCATTGGTGTTGGACCAGATGACGCCAAAAGGCGTACAACTCAAAGACAGTGCACTATCAGAGTATTGAGAGCTGGGGTAAGCATTTACACTATGAGACCTCCTACACCAATGGGACTAGGCTCTAAGAAAAGCTGTCTCGGGTGTGGACCAATCAACTTCAAGGACAGTGCATATCATTATCATCATCAGAGTTGTTTCTTTTTGTTTGCATTTTGACTGCTTGTGTTGTGGTTATTGCAAACATGATGCCTTGTATAAAGGGTCAGGTTTTTGTACCAGTAAAGGGTAAAAACCTATTACTATGAGTTCTTAAACCTCAAGGATCCATGAGCTCCTGCCGAACTGCCGACGTCTCTCCAAAGCTATCAACGACATTCTTGGGATTCTGGCACCGAGGAGTCGTGGAGACACATCTAAGACTGTTGAGGTTCGAGTCAAGGCACGTCTAGAGTTCTCGGCGTAAATGGAACAACTCGAGACTCAGAGGCATCGTTACGTCTCTCAGAGATCAGCGAAGAATATCGGTGAGACCCCCCAAGATCCAAATGTAGGCCGTGGTCCCACGCGGGCCCAGCGCTAGCCCAGCGCTAGCCCAGCGCTAGCCCAGCGCTCCGGCGGCACCCACCTTCTTCCGGCGAGGAAGCGGCGCGTGCAGCAGCAGCGCGGACGCCGAGCCCGGGCGTCGTCCCAACGCCAGCAGCGCCGGCGCCGATCCCGACCCCATCTCCCACAAGGCTCCGTCCGCGCCGCCCGCCGTTCCGACCCCGGCCGCTCCGCGTCCCGGCGAGCAGCACGCGGTCCCGCGCAGCCAAGCGCCGCAGCTCCATCTCATCGTCCTCCTCCTCCTCGTCATCGTCGTCGTCGTCATCGTCGTCGTCATCGTCGTCCTCTTCATCCTCCTCCTCCTCGTCGTCTTCATCCTCGTCGCCAGTGGAGCGGCCCTGAGGTCGCTCGCTCGAGCCGAGCTGCTGCTGCTGCTGCTGCTGCTGGGGAAGGTGGCGCTGGTGATGGTGATGCTGCTCCATAAGCTGCTGCTGCTGCTGGTGATGATGCTCTATCAACTGTTGTTGCTGCTGCTGCTGTTGATGAGGATGCTGATCTAACAGCTGCTGCTGATGATGTTGGTGATGCTGATCTGTGAGCTGCTGCTGCTGCTGCTGGGCATGGTGGTAGAAGAACATCTGCTGGGGCTGCTGCAAGCGGTCGCCCACCTCCTCCACGTCGGCCACGTCGCCGTCGTCATCGTCGCCGCCGCTGTTTCCCTGGCACGGGAACTGCGAGAAGGCCCTGCCGGGGAGGTTGGCATCCAGGCCGCGGTGTCCGCGCCGCCGCCGCCGCCGCCACCGGCGCCGGTCGCCCCGTGAAGAACGGAAGGCCCGGGCGCTCGGCACGGCGAGACGCGGCTCCTCGGGGCCCAGCGACAGGAAGGAGGCCTCCAGCGAGTAGAAGCTGAGGCCCGTGTTGTCCTGGGAGCACTCGGGCGACGAGATGTTCTGGACGCACACGCACGCACATGACGCACGCACATGAGCGCACGCACACAAAGCTCGTGAACGCACGCGAGCTACGCGTGCGTTCACACGAGGGCCTGCAAACACGCGCGAGACACTGGGCGCGGACAAATGTGCGCACACGCCGCAAGCACGCCGACACACAGACACGCCTGTCCCCTTTGTCTCCCCAGTGGCGAGGGTTACACATCGCACCAGGTACTCGTTTTAGCTGATCGACTAGGGGAGGCCCAGGACCGTTCAGAAATCGTCACTGGTGTTGGCCACGAGCGGGAATCGAACCCGGGTCGCCAGGTTTGTAGCGCAGCACGATAACCACTCCCCACACACTTCACATATGCGTTTGTCATGTTGGTGACCCAAGTCACTCTGGAATAAGTAATATTTTTAAAAACTTTCGTAATGGCAGAACTCCACGACTCCAGGAAGTGGCCCCGAAGCTTGCCAATTACAGCCAACGTCAGTTGACCGTGTACAATTTGACCCAAGCCGAAACGTAACTTATAAAAAAGATGGTTTAAAAATATATATTTTTTTCTTTTTTATGATAGAATATAGTATTGTCCTCAGTATGACATAAGTATACCAAGTTTGCAGTCGATACCACATTGGGAAGTGGGTGAAAATTGAGTTACAAGATTTGAGGATACAACAACGACAACAACAGACAGAACGAGTTAAATAAAAGCGTGTAAAAATGAAACCCATCCTGGCCTCTTAAGTTCTCACCGCTAAAACTAACTTGCACTTCATCTCGAAGAACCCCGCCCAAGAAATATTTTGGTCTAACCTGGGAATTCCCACATTGCACCGGGCCACACGCGACCGGACGACTTGGCCGTGGCGAACACATTGACGCTTCTGGCGCGCAGCGGCGCAGGGGATGAAGAAACCCGGGAACGGGACGACGCGCTAAACGGCGCCACCCATCTCGGCGCAATCCACCAACCCTCGCCTGCCAGGCGCCGAGGCCCACGTCCGCGGGCACCTTCACGCCGGCTCAAGGAACCTCTCGCGCGCCCTCTCGGGCCCCGCGCCCACCCCGTAACGCGCCGCGGACGGCGGCACCTCGAAGACGGGCGGCGGCGGGTAGGACGGTCCCTCGGGGCTGATGGGAGAGAAGACGGGCCGGAACGGCAGGCAGCCGCCGTCCAAATCCAGCGCCCGATCATCCGCCGCCGAGTCCGCTCCGGACTTTGGCAGCGCGCCGCCGCTGTCCGGATCGGCGTCGCCGCTCCGCCGCCGCTCGTCCGCACGGTCCGCGTCCTCGGCCCTCTCCCGCTCCTGCTGCTCCTGCCGCTGCTGCTCCTGCCGCTGCTGCTGCTGCTGCGGCTGTTGGACGCCCACCACCACGCAGTCGTCCCAGTGCGCCGCCGCGCCGGAGGGGTCGCCGGGGGCGGTGGTTCGGCCGGGCGTTGCGGCGGCGGCGGCGGCGTCACCGCGATGGCGGCGGGGCTCCGTCGGGACGGCGCCGTCTGTGCCGGGATCCCAGCTCGAGAGGCTGCGCGGAGGAGGAGGAAGCCGTGGGCTCCGGTGCGTGCGGGGAGTTGGCGCGCACGCAACGCTTCTTAGGGGGCGCCGGCAAGTCTGTGTGTGGGTGGGCGGATGAGACAGGACGGGGTCAAAATATCGTCGAGACATTTCAAATATCTCATTGCGCCCCGTTGGTATTATCCATCTGCTAATTTCCCTCTCTCTTTATTCTGTGGTAATGATGACGACGACGACTTGAGAGCGATATCGGATGTCCGTGGTAATCGTCAGCGGCCTCACCGCTGGAGGAGGCGAGGCTGAGCGAGGGGACACGCAGCTCAGGCTGTCGCCCGTCTCGCTGGCCGAGGGCTGCCCTGCGACGGCCGCTGCAGCTGCAGAGCGTCGGCGCCAACGTCACGGCCGGCGCAGTCGCCGCCGCGGCAGCGGGAGTGGAACCTCCCTCCTGCGCCGCGTCCTGGGCTTCGGCCAACGCCTGCCGCAGCCACCGCTGGGGGTGGGCGAGGGAGCGGAGAGGACGGCGAAAGAAGAGCGGAGAGGAAAGGCGGCATGGTAGCAGGGGGGGGGGGTAGGAAGACGGAACAGGAATGCAGACGGAAGAAGAGATGGGAGGAGAGAAGAGGACGGGCGAAGACAGGAGAGGAGGTGGAACAGGGGTGGAGAGGACCAAAAGCGTCATCACCAGCAGCGTGGCCTTCAAATCGGGGCAGTGACAAATGATGGCTCTGACAAAATCATTCTGAAAAACTACCGTACCTGCCGAACCTCTCGCCCCGCGCCGCGCACGCTCACCTTCTTGCAGGGCGCCGACAGCGCGTCCGCCGGCTGGTGCTGCTGGTGCTGCTGGTGGTGCTGCTGCTGCGTCTTGCGCCAGCCTCGCGGCCTTCGGCCCCGGCCGCGCCGCCGGGCCCCGCGCCGGCGGCTCCCGCGCCGGCTCCGCCGCGCCGCTTCTCGGGCAGGAAGGGCGAGGTGAAGCGCACGTAGTGCTTGGGCGCGGTGCACACCTGCAGCGCGGGGCCCAGGCCCAGCAGGAGGTTGAGAACGTGCGCCAGCGAGCTGGGGTCGTCCGACACGCGCACGGGGCTCACGCAGCCGCCGCCGGCGCCGCCCGGCACGGCGCCGCCACCGCCGGCGGAGGAGGCGGCCAGGGAGGCGTCGGACGGCGCGGGAGACGACACGGAGCCCACGCCCTCCTGGGGACGGGCGGCGAGACGTTAGCCACGGTGCGCGCGTACACTTTACGTTATGACGTCTCGCGTGGAATACCGCTAGAGGTGGAGCGCCTCGTTCGCACGGCTGTCCAAGTCAGAATCAGAATCTTTATTATACAGGAGGAATGTGATGAGCGACAAAGCTGCTGGACAACAAAAGAGACGCCGACACGGCAAACGCGTGACGACGACGACGATGACGTTCCCATCGCCGCCGCGACGTTCACGAGTTTGACGGTGCGGACACTTGCCCTGCTGCCGCCGTCGATGGAGCCGTCGTACCCGGAGCCCCCGTCCCCCACCGCCCACGCTCCGTCTCCGCACATCCCGTCCGGCCCTGGCGCCGCTCCCTCGGCCGGCGCTCCCCCGCCCCGGCTCCCGGCAGCGCCTCGGCCGCGACCGTGGCCGAGGCCACCGCCGCGTCCGACGGCGCCGACGCGCACTGCGGCGTCGGCGCCCGCGGCAGGAGCGACGGCACGCGCCCGAGGTCGCCGCCGCCGCCGACGAGGAGGAGGACGATGACGACGAGGCGGCGGCGGCGGCGGCGGAGCAGGCGGAGCCGGGCCCGGCCCCGCCGGAGGAGTCGGACGCCCGGGCTTCCGGCGCGAGCGCCCAAAGCAACGGCGGGGCGGCAGCGTGAGGAGCGCGGCTGGGAGGGGCGCGAGGGGTCGTCGCCTCCTTGGAGGGCGTCGCGCGGGCCTGCGGGAGGGGGCAGCGGCAACAAACGTACGGCGGTCGTTCACTCGCCCGCACATCGCCGATTGCAAGTCTGTCCGGTCATTCAGTGGAGCTTCTGTCTGTCTGTTTATCCGACAGATGAATCATTCACCTCGGGTGTACAATCGTTCACCCATACTCGTGGTTGTCCATCTGAACCTACGGCAGGCTCACCCCGCATGTGGATCCAACTGTTTGCAAGTTTGTCGTTCTTTAGTGTGTGTGTGTGTACATCGGTCCAATCATCTTTCGATCCATCTGGATATCCATTCATTTAATCGTCCATCTGTTTTTCCAGATATAAATAGGTCGATCTGTAAACCTGTTCCGTGTGCCTGTATCTCTCCATCTGTCTATTCAATTAAAGACGAGTTGCTGGCTCCCCTGCCACGCTGGCTATATACAACCACACACAACACACACACACCTCCAAACACATACTAAGACAAAGATCCCCGTATAGCCTTAACATACTGTTGGAGCAAGTACTGTTCGTGAGCACTTATAAAGGCCGGAACGACGCACGAGGGGTGGGTGGCCAGCACCACGCCCGACCGCCTTTGTCTCCCTAGTGGCGATGTTTACACACCGCACCAGGTACTCATTTGAGGCTGAGTCGACCTAGGGAGGCCCAGGACCGGTTCAGATAATCGTCACTGGGTGTTGGCCGTGAGCGGGAATTGAACCCGTGTCGCCGGGTTCATAGCGCAGCGCGCTAACCGCTACACCACCGACCCCCACTGTACACACACATACACACACATTACACACACACTGCCGGTTCCCCTTGACCAGGCGAACCCCGGGCCTGGGCGGTCCCCCCTCCCCGCCGGGCTCCTATGACCCCGACCCCCGCCCCTTGGAGGATCCTTTCCCGCTGCCGCTGCCGCCGCCGCGGCTCGCCGCTCCGCCAGCGCGCGCCGGTGGCGTCGCTTGCCGGCTCCCTGGTCGGCGCGCGCGCAGGCGGCCTCCAGCCGGCGCTCCTCGCGCACTGCGCAACACGGCGGCCCCGGCGGCGCAACCGTCACTCCCGCGGCCGGCTCGACGTGGCCCTGACGGAGGCCGCCAGCCGGCGCCGGGGCGCCTGGTTCGAGGTCTGGGGGCTCGCGCCCGAGAGGTCACGTAATGGTCGTCAAAACTGCTGATAAAGCGTTCGAGGCTACGGCGGCCGCGTCTCTCTATTCTCTCGCATCTTCTTCTTGTTCTTTCGGTAAAGTCAGGTAGAAGGAAAATAATAAAAATAAAAACAAAACATAATAAAATAATTCTCACGACGTTTCGGCCACAACTCACAGACCTGTTCTTCACCTGAAGACGGCTGCTTGCGTTGTGGCCGAAACGTCGTGAGAATTATTTTATTAGTTTTTTTTATTATTTCCTTCTACGTGACTATACTGAAAGAACCAAGAAGATGAATCCCTGCAGTCACGAAAGTTTTAAATCGGAGTTCATAATGGCACGCCGGAGATGTCAAAGCAACGTCCTGGGTTCAAACCCGGGTAAATGGGGCTTTCACTCAGACACTACCGAAGGCAATTGATAATGGCCACGTTGGAGACAAGAAGACAACAATGTGAGGTCGTGGGCTCAAGCTCTGCGAGCGTGTCGACAATGGACTGGCAGACCGGTCTCTGGGACACAGGCTGTGGGAGGGGTCACCTGTATTCCTGACAGCGAGAGTCGTATCGGAGACACGGGTCTCTCCGTGGAGGCCGCATGCCCCGAGTCTCCGCTTCTCTCTGCCTCCTCCCGCGACCGGCAGCCACGGCGCCGCGTGTCGTATCTAAGCACGCACGCACGCACGCCTGGTCTTATATCCCACTTCACCAATGCAGTACAAGTTGTATTCACAGTCGTACATGCGAGTGCATCTCTAGACGCTGTGCAGAAGCAGTGGGCTCAATGTTTGGCTTATAGAACGGGGTCGGCAGTCATAAGCGACGAAATAAGTAATGTGCTAGTAATGGCAGAACTCCACGACTCCAGGAAGTGGCCCCGAAGCTTGCCATAACGTAAGGGACCGTGGCCAATTACAGCCAACGTCAGTTAACCGTGGACAATTAGACCCAAGCCGAAACATAACATATAAAATGTTTAAAAATATATTTTTTATGATAGAATATAGTATTGTAATCAGTATAACATAAGCAGTCGACATAAGCAGTCGATACCACATTGTGAAAGTGGATTAAAATTGAGTTACAAGATTTGAGGATACAACAACAACAACAAAAACGACAGAGTGAGTTAAAAGAAAGCGTGCAAACAGGTTTTGAGTCTGGACTTGAATAGGGCAGGGAGTCCGCAGCACAGACGGCTGGGGAAAGGGTCCGCGCATTCTAAGGTGGCAGCAGCAACAGACGGGATGGAGAAGCTCTTCCCGAGCAGAGGTTGACTGGGGAAAGCTTCAGGGGCAGCTGGGGCAGGAGACATGTGGAGAGAGAGAGCAGAGCGAGAGGATCGGACAGAGGAGAGCTCTGGGGGGATCTATCTTGAAGGTGGCCACTGATGGAGTGGCTGGAGGGTTATGGCAGCAGAATTTTGGTCCCTCCGACTCGTGATCAAAAACATCGTCCAGACTTCTCGCGACGTCACTGCCGTTCCGGAATGGAGCGACGCACTTCACGTTCAAGGGCTTTTGTTGACGAGCAAAGGTTGTAGCTTGTGCGGCGAGGGACACCCGCAGCGCAGGCGTGCGTCGCCTCGAACCGGCGGCAGGAGCGGTGGTGTGGGAGGTGAGGGGGTTGAGGAGGCGAGGGGAGGGAGGCGAGGGGAGGGAAGGCGAGGGAGGGGAGGGGAGGGGAGGCGAGGGGAGGCGAGGGAGGGAGGGGAGGGAGGCGAGGGAGGGGAGGCGAGGGAGGTGAGGGGAGGGGGTCGAGGGGAGGGGACGGGAGGCGAGGAGAGGCGAGGCGAGGGGAGGCGAGGGAGGCGAGGGGAGGCGGGTCGAAAGGAGGGGAGGCGAGGGGAGGCGAGGTGTTGCGTGAGCCTCACCCGTGCCGGGACTTCTGCAGCACCTCGTTGTTGCGACGCTGCACGGGGCACTCGGTCTCCCGGCGTGCGCACGCACATTCCACGCGGTACGCGCTGTCAAACACACACGGTCACACGCGCTGTCAAATGCACGTGGTGACACAAACGGTCAATTCACACACATGTTCACACACGCACAGGTCAACAACCACAACCGCCGTTCACCACTAAGTGGTGGTGACATCACTACAATGCTTGTGGCAGGCTAGGTGCACCTTGAGGCCATGTGAACTGGTAAAAGTTAGCTAGCAGGAAATCACGGGACAGACCGACTGAGATGACTGGCAGATGCACCACCTGTGCCAACTTGCTGAGTTTTAGCCACCTGGCGCGCTCCACTCATTGTTGTGAACTTTGCTCCGCTGTTCTTTGTTGCCGTTTCGGGCGTGTGGGAGGCTCCGATCCGGCAGTGGATTAGTTGTGCTTGGGCACTGCCGAGTGGGCTGGGACCGGTGTGTGTGTGTGCCTTGTCACCCGCCCGCCCACCCGCCCACGTGTCTCCGTGATCCTCACCAGCCACCGTAGTCAAAGTCGAAGGGGATGGTGATCTCCGAGCCCTTGCCGATGAGCGCCACCGAGTAGATGCACAACCGGATGACGCCCTTCTCCACTATGTGCCGCACCTGGAATCGCGTACAAAGACAAAGGTGCCCGACCACCACCCCCCCCCACGTAGCATTTAGAGACCGTTGGGGCAAGTGCTGTTAAGCGAGCACCTACAAAGGCCGGCACGGCACGAGAAAGGAAGGCGTGGTACTTGTGTGAAGGCCGGCCGAGTAATCCTCATGGGAGGCCCACGACCGATTCAGACCTCTCTCGCCGCTGATCTTATAGCCGTGGCCGGGAATCGAGGTTTCTTATCCCAACAGGACCACAGAGCTTGGCAAACTGTTGGCGCCCGTTCTGGCTGCGTTCCCGCTTGTCTGTGGTTTTCCATGCCTCCAAATCACTCACCCATCTCTCTCTCTCTAAGTGGCAACACAAGTTCTGCAGTAGTTCATTTATACTTTCTGTGGAATTAGCAGCACGGTAATGCCCCAGACTCGGCGTGCCCCCTCGCTCGCTCGCTCGATTCAGGAGCATCGCAGCTGCAGCGTGAGGAACGCGGGTCGGTGGCGGCGACGTTGGCGGCGTGGGGTGGAGTCGCACCTCGGCGTTGGGCGTGCACGAGCGGCGGATGAATCGCGCGGCGTTGCCGAAGGTCCTCGCGTCCACACACACGTCCACGCCGTCGCACTTGGAGTAGAAGAGCACGAAGGGGTACGGCCTGCGCGCGCGCGCACGCACACAGCCCCATCTAGCCTCGCAGCCCGCGGGGGGTAGCGCTATCCAGCCGCGGCCTAGCCACTGCCGCTTTAACGGGCCGAGCCGGCGCCGTCTCTCGCGGTCCGGCGAGGCGGCGATCCGACCGGCTCCGGCACGCGATCCGATATTGGCGCTCCGCTTCCGCCGCGAGTCGCCGGGGAGCGCGGGATCTATCTTGAAGGTGGCCACTGATGGAGTGGCTGGAGGTTATGCAGCAGAATTTTGGTCCCTCCGACTCGTGATCAAAAACATCGTCCAGACTTCTCGCGACGTCACTGCCGTTCCGGAATGGAGCGACGCACTTCACGTTCAAGGGCTTTGTTGACGAGCAAAGGTTGTAGCTTGTGCGGCGAGGGACACCCGCAGCGCAGGCGTGCGTCGCCTCGAACCGGCGGCAGGAGCGGTGTGGGAGTGAGGAGGTTGAGGGGAGGGGGGGGGAGGGAGGGGAGGGGAGGGGAGGCGAGGGGAGGGGGGGGGAGGGGAGGCGAGGCGAGGCGAGGGGAGGCAGGGGAGGGGAGGGAGGCGAGGAGGGGAGGCGAGGGGAGGCGAGGGGAGGGGAGGGAGGGGAGGGGAGGGGAGGCGAGGAGAGGCGAGGCGAGGGAGGCGAGGGAGGCGAGGGGAGGCGGGTCGAAAGGAGGGGAGGCGAGGGGAGGCGAGGTGTTGCGTGAGCCTCACCCGTGCCGGGACTTCTGCAGCACCTCGTTGTTGCGACGCTGCACGGGGCACTCGGTCTCCCGGCGTGCGCACGCACATTCCACGCGGTACGCGCTGTCAAACACACACGGTCACACGCGCTGTCAAATGCACGTGGTGACACAAACGGTCAATTCACACACATGTTCACACACGCACAGGTCAACAACCACAACCGCCGTTCACCACTAAGTGGTGGTGACATCACTACAATGCTTGTGGCAGGCTAGGTGCACCTTGAGGCCATGTGAACTGGTAAAAGTTAGCTAGCAGGAAATCACGGGACAGACCGACTGAGATGACTGGCAGATGCACCACCTGTGCCAACTTGCTGAGTTTTAGCCACCTGGCGCGCTCCACTCATTGTTGTGAACTTTGCTCCGCTGTTCTTTGTTGCCGTTTCGGGCGTGTGGGAGGCTCCGATCCGGCAGTGGATTAGTTGTGCTTGGGCACTGCCGAGTGGGCTGGGACCGGTGTGTGTGTGTGCCTTGTCACCCGCCCGCCCACCCGCCCACGTGTCTCCGTGATCCTCACAGCCACCGTAGTCAAAGTCGAAGGGGATGGTGATCTCCGAGCCCTTGCCGATGAGCGCCACCGAGTAGATGCACAACCGGATGACGCCCTTCTCCACTATGTGCCGCACCTGGAATCGCGTACAAAGACAAAGGTGCCCGACCACCACCCCCCCCCCACGTAGCATTAGAGACCGTTGGGCAAGTGCTGTTAAGCGAGCACCTACAAAGGCCGGCACGGCACGAGAAAGGAAGGCGTGGTACTTGTGTGAAGGCCGGCCGAGTAATCCTCATGGGAGGCCCACGACCGATTCAGACCTCTCTCGCCGCTGATCTTATAGCCGTGGCCGGGAATCGAGGTTTCTTATCCCAACAGGACCACAGAGCTTGGCAAACTGTTGGCGCCCGTTCTGGCTGCGTTCCCGCTTGTCTGTGGTTTTCCATCACTCACCCATCTCTCTCTCTCTAAGTGGCAACACAAGTTCTGCAGTAGTTCATTTATACTTTCTGTGGAATTAGCAGCACGGTAATGCCCCAGACTCGGCGTGCCCCCTCGCTCGCTCGCTCGATTCAGGAGCATCGCAGCTGCAGCGTGAGGAACGCGGGTCGGTGGCGGCGACGTTGGCGGCGTGGGGTGGAGTCGCACCTCGGCGTTGGGCGTGCACGAGCGGCGGATGAATCGCGCGCGTTGCCGAAGGTCCTCGCGTCCACACACACGTCCACGCCGTCGCACTTGGAGTAGAAGAGCACGAAGGGGTACGGCCTGCGCGCGCGCGCACGCACACAGCCCCATCTAGCCTCGCAGCCCGCGGGGGGTAGCGCTATCCAGCCGCGGCCTAGCCACTGCCGCTTTAACGGGCCGAGCCGGCGCCGTCTCTCGCGGTCCGGCGAGGCGGCGATCCGACCGCTCCGGCACGCGATCCGATATTGGCGCTCCGCTTCCGCCGCGAGTCGCCGGGGAGCGGAGGGCACGGCCGCCCCTCCCGTCGCCGCTCACCTCTTGAAGAAGTGTCCGTTGGCCTCGAACTGCGTGCTGAGCATGACGACGCCGCGGTACTCGATGACGAGCGAGTGCGGGGCAGCGGCCGGGCGGCCGTCACCACACGGCCCAAGTAGAGCGAGTCTGGGACCGCGCGGCCTCGAGACAACGCGCACTGCACGCGCGCACATGCCACACACACAGGTGAACACACGTGAACACACACACACAGGTGAACACACGTGAACACACGCACGCAATACACACACGTCAACACACGCACGCACACACACACGCACACACACAGTCACACGCACACACACGTCAACACACGCACACACACACACGTCACCACACGTGCAACACACACGTCAACACACGCACACACACGTCAACACACGCACACACACACACACGTCACCACACGTACGCAACACACACGTCAACACACGCACACACACGTCAACACACGCACACACCACCACGTCACCACACACACGCAACCAGCACCACACACACACGTCACACGCACACACACCAACACACGCACACACACACCACGTCACCACACGCACGCAACACACACGTCAACACACCGCACACCCGTCAACACACACACACCACAACGTCACCACACACACCAACACAACGCACACACACACGTCAACACGCACCACGTCAACACACACACACACGTCAACACACGCACCACACACACACGTCAACAACGCACACACACCACGTCAACACACACACAACACGTCAACACACGCACAACACACACACGGTCAACACACGCACCACACACACACGTCAACACACGCACACACACACGTCAACACACGCACGCACACACACACGTGAACACACGCACGCAAGCACGTCAACAACGCAAGCACACACACACANGTCAACACACGCACGCACACACACACACGTCAACACACGCACGCACATCAACACACGTCAACACACGCACGCACACACACACGTGAACACACGCACAATAATAACAGCTGCGATTCGCCACTAAGTGGTGCTGATATAACCACAGCACTTGTGCCAGGCGAGGTGCACTTTGAGGCCACGTGAAGTATCAAAGGCTCGCCGACACACGAATAAACGAAGACAAAGATTCCCCCTTTAGACTTTAATAAATCGGCTGTTTCGGGCAAGTGCTGTCCGCGAGCACCGATGAAGGCTGGCATGGGGGTGGTGTGGCCAGCACCATGCCCAGCCACCAGCACCATGCCAGCCACCAGCTCCATGCCCAGGTATTTCGCCACTGATGTTGGCCACAGCGGGAATCGCGCTTCTCCATGGTCGAACATTGAATAACGAGCGCCTCTCCAGCAGCTGCTACCCAATCAGGGTGCAGAGTTCGTAGCGCAGCACGCTAACCACTGCACTACCACTCACTTCCATAGACACAACAACCGCCATTCGCTACTAGTGGCGGTGACGTCACCACGGCGCTTGTGCCAGGCTATGTGCACGTTGAAGCCACACACATAACCGCACAAAAGACAAAGATCCCCCGTATAGCCTTAACAGACTGTAGGGGCAAGTGTTGTAGCGAGCACCTATGAAGGCCGGAACGGCACACGAGGGGGTGGGTGGCCAGCACCACGCCCGACCGCATTTGTCTCCCTAGTGGCGATGTTTACACACCGCACCAGTACTCATTTAAGGCTGAGTCGACCTAGGGAGGCCTAGGACCGGTTCAGATAATCGTCACTGGTGTTGGCCGGAGCAGGAATCGAACCCGGGTCGCCAGTTCATAGCGCAGCGCGCTAACCGCTACACTACCGCTCCCTACTACACACACACATGTGCACAGGCCCCCACCACCAACCTGTCGCTTGAGAGAGACGAGCACGCAGTCCGAGTCAACTTCGCGCTTCTCCACCTCCCCATTGAACCCCTCCACATGCCCCGCACAGCCGTCAGGGTCCTCTTCACCGTCACCGCCGCACCACCACCACCACCACCACCGTCATCCCCACCATCGCCGGCTTCACCAGCATCATCACAGCAGCATCTCCCCCACCGTCCTTCACTCCCGGAGTTCGTTCGCTCCACCTCCTGACGGTGACCGCGACCGCCCCGTGTTCCGCGGGGACGCCGCCCGGCTCGGTCCCCTCCCCGCCGACCGACGCCCGGCGCCCGCCGCCGGTGCCGGCGTCGCCGCCGTCCACGGGGGAGCCCTGGCGGCGCCGCAGCAGCAGAGCCGAGCGCAGGTCGGCGCTGTAGCGGTTCGCCAGCGCCTCCTCGTAGTTCTCGGCCCACGAGCGCACGCGGTTCCGCCAGTCGGCGCCCGAGTCATCGTCGCACCCGCCGGTGCCGGCGTGGAGGAGGACGAAGAGGAGGCGGAGGAGGAGGAGCCAAAGCGTCCGTGGGAGTCGTGGGAGTCTCCGCCCGGAGAGGTCTCGCCTGCGACGCTCTGATTGGCGGTGCGGGAGAGAGGATCGCGTTAGGCGATGGGCGACCATGGCCGACAGGGAGGCCCAGACGCTCAGGCGGATTCTAAACCACCAACGGCGGACGGGGCACGGCGTCGACGGGAGGCACTGGCGGCCGATTCGTCAAGATATAAATCTGCCACGAACATCTCAGAATATCACCAAATTCAACCTTGACTGCAACAACCCTCTCGCGGTTGCGCTTGCTATCGCTACCATCGCAGGCGTGCGACAATTCGCCCACACGGATTCCAGTGTCACGCTACTCGGCGTCGTGAGTTTCGTCTGTACCGCCCCGTTCGTCCCGAAAGCCTCGAGACGACTTCACGAACCATGCGCATGCGGTGTAAGAATAACCGATCCTTCCACAGATGATTCTACGCATGTGCCGTGGGCAAAAGAGCCAACTTGTACAATCGAACGCCACAAGCCTAGCCGTCACCACAGCCACCCTCTTCGTCAGCGATCCGTCACCTCCGTCGCTCTACTGTCGCGGATGCCGCTCTCAACGGCCGCATGGCTCGATTTGACCTTTGACTTCGAGGGTGCCGAGCCGAATCACAACGAGGCCTACAGTTGCATAGTCTAATCAACCCACGCGAGTGATCGCCTCTCTAACAGTAGCTGCATCTACTCACAAGGTCGCTGCACTAGAGCGGGTACGCGCTCCATGTGAATGGTGACTTATTGTCATTTATAAGGATATTTATTGGAGACACGTGCTCACCTTTATTCTTGCAGACTTGCGTAGACCTTCTCTTAATGGCTGTGAAATAAAATAAAAACATCAACGGTCAGCAGACTCCACGTAAGTAACATCATCGCACCCGGGGCTACGTGGAGGCCAGGTGCTACGTGCACAATAACCGTGTTGACAAACGGGCGCATACAGAGCCGCTAATCACGGATCGCACGAGTTCAAATCGGGCCAGGGTTGACTCGGACCGTCATTCCTCGGAGGTCAATAAAATAGGTAACGCTTTGTGGGATGCCACGAGCGGATTTCCTTAATTGGCCAATGGAGATGCGCACCACCCCATCGTCATCATCATCGTTACTTCTTGCCGATTCACCGAGCACCACCAAGTTTGGCTGTACCAGAACGGGCGGGCGCCGTCAACGCGGCGATCGCACACGTCCGTGCGGCTCCGGTACCGACCTTCTTGGCCCGCGCCGCCGGCCGGCGCTGCCTGCCGACCGCGCTCCGCTTGCGCTTCACGGCGGCCGCCGCCGTCATCGGCGAGAACGCCTTGCCAGCGCCGTCGCCGCCGTCAGCGCCGTCGTCGCCGGCCGCCGCCCTCCCCGCCGCGCGCCCGCGCTCCTGAGACAGCGAGCGCGGCGCGCGGGCCTCGTGCCGCCGCCGCCGACACGGCCGCCCCCGCCGCCGCCCCGCTGGCCCGCCGCGCCGCCCGCAGCAGGAACGGCGCGGTTCGCCATGAGCGTGAGCGTCGTGGGGGACTGCTGGACTGCCGTGTAGGACACCGTCATGCACGCGGGCAGCTCCTCCTCCTCCTCTTCCTCCTCCTCCTCGTCCTCCTCGTCCTCCTCCGCCTCCTCTTCCTCCTCGTCGTCGTCCTCCTCATCCTCCTCGTCCTCCTCCGGCGGCGGCGCCGCCGTGGAGCCGGCCTGCGCCTGCTGCTCGGAGGAGTCGCGGCTCCTGGCGCCGCCGCCGCCGCTTGGAGGGGAGGTGGGGANGGGCGGCCGTGGGCCAGGACGGCACGCGGGCGGCTCCCCCGTCCCGTCTGGAGTCCAAGCACAACCACAACAACCACAACCACAACCACAAACTCAACAACAACAATCACAACCACAATCTCAACAACAGCAATCACAACCACAATCTCAACAACAGCAATCACAACCACAAACTCAACAACAGCAATCACAACCACAAGCACAACAACAGCAATCACAACCACAAACTCAACAACAGCAATCACAACCACAATCTCAACAACAGCAATCACAACCACAATCTCAACAACAGCAATCACAACCACAAACTCAACAACAGCAATCACAACCACAAGCACAACAACAGCAATCACAACCACAAACTCAACAACAGCAATCACAACCACAATCTCAACAACAGCAATCACAACCACAACCACAACAACCACAACCACAACCACAATCTCAACAACAGCAATCTCAACCACAAACTCAACAACAGCAATCTCAACCACAATCTCAACAACAACAACCACAACCACAATCTCAACAACAGCAATCACAACCACAATCTCAACAACAGCAATCACAACCACAATCTCAACAACAGCAATGACAACCACAAGCACATCACAAGAATGATGACAAGTCGGTTCACACACAGCATAAACTTGTGCTGCCTACAACACACAGCTCCCATTTATACAGCGTGTCCCAAATGTCAGGACACGTAGGGTTGTTATATTTATTTTAACAAATGTTCAAAATGCACGCACGAATTTTCTTTTGAAATGGATTAAGGATTTTATGTTAAGGTTACAGGTGTAATCTTTGAACATTCATCAATTATGTTCCGTATCAATTCATCCAGCGGGAGACTGACAGAGGGCCGTAGAGGCTGCATCGACCTAGGGGAAGCACACACGAGGTTCAGATCGGCCACGTGGTATTGCGTGCCATGACCTGAAATCGAACCCAGGTCAAGTGGAGCAGAGTGTAACCACCGCAAAGCTGGTCACAGCAAGCAAACAAAGGCCAAGATCCCTTGTGTAGCCTGAAGAGACTAAATTTCGATTTGAAGCTTTTGTGACTGCAGGGATTCATCTTCTTGGTTCTTTCGGTAAGGTCACGTAGAAGATAATATAATTTTTAAAAAACATAATAAATTAATTCTCACGACGTTTCGGCCACAACGCTGTCTCCCCGACAGACATGTTCTTCACCTGAGGATGGCTGCTTGCGTTGTGGCCGAAACGTCGTGAGAATTATTTTATTATGTTGTATTTTTATTATTTAATTATTTCCCTTCTACGTGACCTTACCGAAAGAACCAAGAAGATTGTTCATATGAGAACAGACAAATTGCACGAGGCCGCCACGCAGCGACTTCCTCTTACCGGGAGAGAAGCCCTTCCTGTTGGCAGGCTGCCTCCTCTGCCGCAACACCCTGCAAGAACATCGTCACCATCACCATCGTCGCCACGCTCACCACCACCACCAACACCCACCATCACCACCATCCCTCAAATCCCCGTGACCTCGTTGCCAGCGCTCGGTGATAAATTCCACAGCGAGCAGTGCACCACGCTGCCTGGGGAACGGCTCACCAGCCAGCCGCCACCAAACTCGCAGATGCTCCACGACCCAAAGAACTACGACAACCATCGCCGTCGTGAGCCGCGTGATTCATCGCGCGGCCATTCAATTCCCTCGACAACAACAACGCCCCGCGCAGCGACGACGACGACGACGACAAACAACGTACCCAGCGTCACTCTGGCTCCACGACCCTCCCAGCGACGCTCGCCTGCCGCCCACGCCCGCTGCTGCTGCTGCTGCTGGCGCTGCCTCCTCTGCAGCGTGGCGGGCTGGAGAACGAGTAGCCGCCGCTTCCCTGCACCGTCGCGGCCCACGCGCCGGGCGCCAGCGGCGCGCGCGCGTGACCGTACACCGCCTGCGCTCCGTGCGGCGGCTGCTGCTGCTGCTGCTGGTGGGAGAGGAGACGGCGCAGCGGGGGGCGCAGGCGGGCAGGCGGCCCCTCCCTTCAGGGGTGCAGCGGCGGAGGGGAGGCCGGGGGCGTGGGCGGCGGGGGGCCCCGTAGTTGTGGTCCTGAAAACGACATCGACGCCGACACGGCACGCACGGTGAGCGCGATGGCCATCGCTGAAACCTACACCGCACGCGGCCCACCCACGGCCCCCCACGGCCCCCCCACGGCCCCCCACGACCCCCCAACGACCCTCACGACCCCCCCACGACCCCCACGGCCCCCCACGGCCCCCCACGACCCCCCACGGCCTCGTAACCTCACTGCCCTCTCTTTACAACGCTGCACGAGTTGACCGAGCGTGGCCCATGCATGTTTGTTTCTGCAAAGACGAAGAATGACGAATAAATAAGCAGACAGTAGACTCGTGTTTCAGATATCTATCTATACCCCCCACCCGCATAAATAAAATCCCATCAGCCACACGGACTTCTGGAAGTGATTTTTTTCTCTCTCAACAGAATTGGTTTAATACGGTTTTGACATTCAGTGCTTCATCCAGCAGACGTGCTTCAAACATTGCGGGTGCACTACCAATGCCGGACCTCAGAGTTAATGATGAGTCCCTGGCGCCCCCTTGCGTCACACAGAGAGCGTGGAGGGGAGTGAGGTGAGAGGGGAGAGGTAGTAGCGGCTCAGCGCCTCACCGTGTAGGGAGGCCGAGGTATCCGTGCTGCGCTGCCCCGACACTCATGCCGGCGTGCTGCTGCTGCTGCTGCTGTCCCCGCACGACAGCGTGCTGCTGCTGCTGCTGCTGCACGGGCCACTGTGCTTCAGCACAGCCGACACGCCGCTGACGAACAAGTGCTGTGCCCCGCGCCGGCGTGCGGGTGCTGCACCAGCTGCATTTGCGGCACGTGCTGCACCAGCTGCGCCTGCTGCACCTGCGGCGCGGCGTGCTGCGTGTATTGCGCAGCGGCCTGCGAATGTTGCACGTGCAGCGCGCCGGCGTGCACGTGCTGCGCCTGTTGCGCGTGCTGCGGGCCAACGCCGCCGGCGTGCTGCGCTGCTGCACGTGCTGCGAACTGGCGAGCGGGTGCAGCGCGCCGGGCCAGGGTGGGCGAGCTGCGCTACGCCCGGCGGGTGCAGCGCGCCGGTGCCGAAGTGCGGGTGCTGCGTGCCGGCGCCGGCGTGCAGAGAGCCGGCGCCGGCGTGCGGGGTCGTCCCGGAGCTGCTGTGCGAGTGCTGCGGGAGGGTGCCGGACTTGTCCACCACGGGGCTCGCTTCGACGGACTCGGGCCTGCGAGCGGCACGGTCGAGCGTCACCGAGAGAGATCCATCTCCCGCCCCCCTCCCTCCCTCCCGCGCGTGCCCGGCACGCGCGGGAGGGAGGCGGCAGAGCCAGCGCCGCGCCCGCGCACCGCCGTGTCTCCCCACTCGCCGCTGACCACACGCTGTATCGGGAAGTCGTGTCGAGGCCGAGTCAACCCAAGAGATGTCGGCTATGGCCGGGAATCGACCTCACGCGGCGCGTGACATCCTGCGGCCGCCCGCGCGCCGACTGTACCGTCGCGAGCACTCGTTTTAGGCTGCATCGACCTAGGGGAAGCACACACGAGGTTCAGATCGGCCACGTGGTATTGCGTGCCATGACCTGCAATCGAACCCGGGTCAAGTGGAGCAGAGTGTAACCACCGCAAAGCTGGTCACAGCAAGCAAACAAAGGTAAAGATCCCTTGTGTAGCCTTAAGGGACTAAATTTCGATTTAAAGCTTTCGTGACTGCAGGGATTCATCTTCTTGGTTCTTTCGGTAAAGTCACGTAGAAGGGAAATAATAAAACAATAAATAATAAACCATTCCAATATAAATTAATAATATACTAGATTAATAATATATTTGCTTTTTTTTTCCCTTCTACGTGACTTTACCTTAAGAGACTGTTGAGGCAAGGTGGTGTTAGCGAGCACCGATGAAGACTGGCACACGCACGAGGGGGTGGGTGGCCAAGACCACGCCAGCCACCTTTGTCTCCACAGCCGTGCCATTTAGTGCATTGCACAAGGTACTCATTTGTGGCCGAGTCGACCTAGGGAGGCCCAGGACCGGTTCAAATGTTCGTCACAGTTATATTGCTCGTGAGCGGGAATCAAACTTGGGTCGCCGGGTTCGTAGCGCAGTGCGCTAACCACTGCACTAACACACGCTCACAAAGCTCACAACACGCACACGCTCACACACACACAGCAGTGGGTCGTGGTTGGCAGCCTGGTCACGTACGCACACACACACGGCGAGATTCTGGCCGGCACCATTTCTTGGGGCTGCTAATTGAAGTGCACGTGTACGGGCCCCCACCCACACTGAACATCAATAATGTGTGGGGGGGGGGGGCAGGGGTGGAGGGGAGGGGCGGCTAGGAGGGGCAGGGTGGCTGCGGCTAGCTCTGCCAAATTAGCATTCACCAATGTCAGCCACGACTCTCATCTCTCCCACGCGCGCGTGCGTGCGTCCGTCTGTCTCTGCGTGTCTGTCTGCGTGTCTTTGTCTTGTGTGCCCATGATGTGCCTCCGAGTCTGTGTTGCGAGGAGCGGTATCGTAGCGTTTAAACGCGCTGCGCTACGACCCGGCGACCCGAGTTCGATTCCCGTTCACGGCCAACGTCGGTGACGAATATCTGAATTGGTTCTGGGCCTCCCCTAGGTCGACTCGGCCTCAAATGAGTACCCGGTGCAGTGTGTAAACATTAGTAAGGGGAAGACAAAGGCGGCTGGCTACCCACCCACTTGTGTGCCGTGCCGGCCTTCACAGGTGCTCGCTAACAGCATTTGCCCCAACAGTCTGTTTAGAGCTATTTGGGAGATATTTGTATTTGTCTGTCTGTTACTAATTTCAGGCTAAAACGACCGAAAATAAGTTCAGGATTGGTTCAAACATTCTCCACAATTATTTCCCGTGAGCGAGAAACTAATGCGTGTCGCCGGGTTTATAGCGCAGTGTGCGAATCACAGCGCCACTGTTCCCCCATGTACGCACAAAGACAAATCCAAAGATCCCCCGTATAGCCTTCACAGACCGTGGGGAAAGTGCTGTTAGCGAGCACCTATGAAGACCGGCACGGCACACGANGGGGTGGGTGGCAACACCACGCCCGGCCGCCTTTGTTTCCCAATGGCGATGTTTATGCTGCACAGGTACTCATTTGAGGCCGAGTCGACCTAGGGGAGGCCCAGGACCGGTTCAGATAATCGTCACTGATGTTGCCGTGAGCGGTAATCGAACCCGGGTCACCAGGTTCATAGCGCAGCCGCTAACTGTTAAAATACCGCTCCCCACACACACACACACCACCATCACTACTACACGGCTCACACACACACTCGCATACACACACAGCCCTAAGTCATTTTGTGAATTATTTTTCTACAAATAAGATTCCAAATTCTGTGGATATTTCAACCGGGTGGATAGGACTCAACCCATCATTCCTCCAGGGTAGATAAATAACAATCACTTTGTGGCCAAGCAAAGGTGATTGCTCTATAAATAGCCTGGCACCCCTCCATAAGACTGTGGAATTTCCACTGCTGCTCAGGGTCACCAAGAGAGATGAGCAACACTATGAAATCTCTTTTACCAGTGGCAAAATATAGTAGTAGGTTTTTACCCTTTTAAACTGGTACAAAACTGACACCTTTATTCAAGGCATCATGTTTGCAATAACCACAACACAAGCAGTCAAAATGCAAACAAAAAGAACAACTCTGATAATGATAATAATATGCACTGTCCTTGAAGTTGATTGGTCCACACCCGAGACGGCTTTCTTTAGAGCCTAGTCCCCATTGGTGTTGGACCAGATGACACCAGAAGGCGTACAACTCAAACACAGTGCACTATCAGAGTATTGCGAGCTCGGGTAAGCATTTACACTATGAGATGAGCAAGTTAACGTTTGTTTGTAGAATTGCGTTCCACGATTGTCATCATCATCATCACATAATCATTGCATCCTCATTGTGTCATCATTACCAACACCATCATAACATCATGCCAGTAACTTCATTACCATGTCATAGGACCTCCTTTGCCAGTACCAAAATATGAGAATAGGTTTTCCCCTTTTTTCTGGCAACAAAACAGGTGCTAAGATGTTAAAACACCAAACTGAAACCTTTTACAAGAATCATGTCTGCATTAACCACAATACTTGTGGTCAGAATGCAAACAAAAAACGTGCTCTGATAATAGATGCATTGCCTATGAAACTGATTGCCACCTAGAGACAGCTTTCTTTTGAGCTAGTCTCAAACGTTTAGACCAGAGGACGGCAAAAGGCCATGAACATACGTCATTTCACCATGAGCAACCCCAATCATCATTACACATCTTTTACAGCCATAGCATCATCTGTCATCAATAATCACGATAGCCATCATCACATCAACACCATGACACCTACACTGCCATCAACATTCAACACATCATCTTGTCACCTCATCACCAACAGCTCTACGGATGTTCTCACACTGTGCCGAGGGAAAATGCTTGCCCTGTGGGTTCGCTGGTGTCCGACCCCTGACCCCTAACCCTGAACCACTGGGGGGGGGGAGGGAGGTTGGTGCAGGGTCATCAGGCACGAAACAGCTGACACCTACTGGCAACTCCGGGCCAACGGTTCCATTCAAGAATCCCGTCTCCTGCTCCCCAACTTGCATTGCTTGTCGTGTACATCCTGCCAGGTCTGTTCCATCTCTTTGGAAGAACGTAATCAACCAGGTAGGGTGTTGACTGTTACGTTAGCCGACTCTCTCTGTTGTATTGCATTGTATTTATAAATTTCGATTTAAAGCTTTAGTGACTGCAGGGATTCATCTTCTTGGTTCTTTCGGTAAAGTCACGTAGAAGGGAAATAATAAAATAATAAAAATAAACATAATAAAATAATTCTCACGACGTTTCGGCCACAAGGTGAAGAACAGGTCTGTCTTCCCGACAGACCTGTTCTTCACCAGGACGGCTGCTTGCGTTGTAAAGTCGTGAGAATTATTTTATTATGTTTATTTTTATTATTTTATTATATTTATAAGTTTACTAGGTTGTCTCTTTCATTTGTACCCGATGATGATTGCTTGTGTTGCGATCGAAACGTCGTATCTAATAATAATTTTCTCTTTCTACGTGACTTTACCGAAAGAACCAAAGAGTAATTCCTGCAGTCACGAAAGCTCCAAATCAAGTTTATCCCGTTCGTCCCTCTTGGAATAAAGCTCCGTCACAACAATATTATTGTTGTTGTCATTGTTGTCAATCGCGTCTGTCAGTCTTGGTGACGGTCTTCCAACGGTCCATCAGTGCGGCTTGACCGGAGGAGCAGAAAATCACGATGCCTGGGTCACTAAATCCTCAAGACGCAATTTCGATAGGTTTCATTAACGCATGCCACGGAGGAATCGATTCAAAGCCCACCAGAAGTGCAACCGAACTGTTTTGATTTAAAGCTTTCGTGACTGCAGGGATTCATCTTCTTGTTCTTTCGGTAAAGTCACGTAGAAGGAAATAATAAAATAATAAAAATAAAACATAATAAATTATTACGTACAACGCAAATCCTCAGGTAATTTTATTACTTCCCTTCTACGTGACTTTACCGAAAGAACCAAGAAAAGATGAGTTTTAGTCGTTATCCGTCGTCATGGTTACACGTGGCCATTTCATGCTGGATGAAGGCCTTCCCAGACCGTCGCAAGCTCTCACACAGCCTTGAACAATCCACACAGCACCTGCTCACGATAAAAAAAAATCTATTTATTCATCTCGTTTGCCCAGGTAAATCCTGAGTCTCAAGAGCCGGGGGGGGGGAAGGGGCCCTTCCAAGTTTTATGCAGCAAGGGACGGAATTGTTGCAGTGTGTGTGCGATCCAATTGGGAGGAAATCGGAGAACCCGGAGGAAACCTACTACGCCGGAACGGAGAGACGCCAGAGTCGGGAATGCAACCAGGCACTTCTCGCGTGACCAGCGCGCTGCCTGAGCATCTCAACGCAGAGTGCACCGACGCGGTAATGGAATGACCGTACAAACCATTACCTAATTACCACGGACAAAGTAAGACGGTGGAGGGAGAGACGCATGCACGGACACAAAGGGGGGGTGGGTGGGGGGAGGGCACACAATCAGTCACAGAGACCGCGGCGGCCGGAGGTATTAGCGAGCGCCTATTGAGGTCAGTACTGCACACGTGCTCACGAGCATCACGTCCACCCGGTCTCCTTTGTCTTCCCCGTGCTCACACAGGCACCGTGAAACGTGGGGAGGGTTTTAAACGGCGCGGGAAGCAGCCGCGTCTCAAAGACATCACCGCCACCACGCAGGGGCGGTCGGCGCATTCACGTCCCCGCGGAAGCCCGGTGAAAACACGGGAGCTGAGGGGCCGTGTTTTCCAAAACCCGCAACTCTAACTGCCCTGAACCGCAAACCCAACCACGAACCCAAAGCCGAGCACTAAAACCTAACCCCTGCATCCCCAAACCAACAAAACCCCGACCAGGGCAGTGCTACGGGCCGGCTGCAGCTCGCCGCTCGTTACGGATGTTCTCAGTTCGAATCTGGCAGGCCGGCCCGGTTAATACTGCGGTGTGCGTCGACCGTGAATAAGTGGCGTCTGATAATTGTTTTTTTACCCTTTATCTGGCAACAAAACTGACACCTTTTTTACAAGGAGTCATGTTTGCATTGACCACAATACCTGCGGTCATAATGCAAACAAAAATTACAACTCTGATAATGTATGCGCTGTCCTTGAATTTGATTGCTCCACACCCGAGACAGCTTTCCTTAGAGGCTAGTCTCACATGGTGTTGAACCAGATGACGCCAAAAAGCGCACAACTCAAGGACAATGCACCATCAGAGTATGAGAGCTCGGGGTAAGCATTGACACCATTGGAACCTCCTTTGCCAGTAAAAAATATGATAATTGGTTTTTTACCCTGTCAGGTTTGTTGCCAGAAAGAAGGGTAAAAAAACAAGTATCATATTTTTTACTGGCAAATGAGGTTCCAATGGTGTAAGTGGCGTCTGCTTCGCAGCAGATGTCGAATATCCCGTGACGTCGTTTTGCGAAGAGGAAGGCATTGGCGTGCCGGTGTCCTCTTCCAAACTTGGCGACGTTTTAAACGTTTACGTCATCGGGAATCGCGTGGCATCGTCGCTTCCCCGCTGCGAACGCCTGGCAGGGCTCTCTTGAAAAAGAGTCTTGAGGCTCACGAGGCTTGCCCGAGTCAACGAGCAGAACGACAAATAAAAACAGTAAAACCCGGAACCATAACCCTGTACAGGCTACACATCTTAGGCTGAGTGGACCTAAAGGGGACCCCCAAGCAGTAATAAATAATAATTTATTGTTTTTGATCACACGCCAGGGAGTCTCAGAGCACTTGACACCCGATAAGCGACTTGCATCTCATCCCAAAACCCTGACGGGCACCCCGCAGATGTCGCAACCGGGTACCCGATACCCGTACCCTACCGATACCCGGCTACCCTTACCCGGCCGGGTACGTGTACGGGTACCCGTTTGCGACCCTGGTGCGGCCGGGTACAGGTACGGGTAGGCCGTGAGTCACTGGTGAGTAACCGTTTGTCGCTCATTTCGGGTAGGGTACGGGTAGGGAACGGGTACCCGTACCCGGCCGGGTACGGGTTCCGTTTGCGACCCTGGTGCGGCCGGGTACGGGTACGGGTAAGGAATCAAAAGCCGTTTGCGACCTCTGGCACCCCGGTGCCAGCAGTCCCCGTGCTACCCCCCACTAGCACGAGCCTGCCAGTTGTGGGCGCTGTTGCTATGCGTAAAATTCCAATTGAGTCATCCCGCAACGTCATCTTTCCGACTCTTGGCCAACTTGGACCCCGGCGCCGGCAAACGACGGCGTCCTCGTTTCCAACGCCGTCGCGGGATTGCCGAGCGATGGCCACGGCCGGGCACCCGGACCGGGTCGGGCGGATGGCGGTCGCTGGCGACGGATGTGCCGTGTGGGTGGCCGGAAATCAAACTCCTCGTGTCGCCAGAAACGAGGCCCGGGCAATAAAAAATTCCCCGCGCGCGACAAGCCACGCGAGGGACAAAAAGAGATTCCCCCACGCGGCCGCCGCCGTGCAGGCTGTGCGGCCCGATCCAGTGAGCGGGCAACGGCTACAGGGCAGAGGTCGCAACCGGGTACCCGATACCCATACCCTACCCAATACCCGGCTACCCGTACCCGGCCGGGTACGGGTAGCCGTTTGCGACCCTGGTGCGGCCGGGTACGGGTAGGCCATGAGTCACTGGTGAGTAGCCATTTGTCACTCATTTCGGGTAGGGTACGGGTACGGGTAGGCCGTGAGTCACTGGTGAGTAGCCGTTTGTCACTCATTTCGGGTAGGGTACGGGTAGGCCGTGAGTCACTGGTGAGTAGCCGTTTGTCACTCATTTCAGGTAGGGTACGGGTACCCATTTGCGACCCTGGTGCGGCCGGGTACGGGTACAGGGAAGGAATCAAAACCCGTTTGCGACCTCTGCTACAGGGCCGGCACCACCCACCGGCAGGTGTTGCGGCCACCAGCGCCACGCCCAGCCAGTCGCCTTGGTCTCCCACCGTTGACTAGAAATATAACCCGACTAGGTAATCGCTTGAAATGGCGAGTCTACCTCGGGGAGGCCCAGGTCCTGTTCGGATAGAACGTGCCACAGATGCTAGCCGTGGCCAAAAGTCAAGACTCCGGTGCGTACGCTCATAGGCGCAACGTGCGAGCCACTGAGCCACCACTCACATACAAAGACAAAATAAAGATCCCCCGTATAGCCTTAACAGACTGTAGGGGCAAGTGCTGTTAGCGAGCACCTATGAAGGCCAGAACGGCACACGAGGGGTGGGTGGCCAGCACCACGCCCAAACGCCTTCGTCTCCCTAGTGGCGATGTTTACACACCGAACTAGGTACTCATTTGAGGCTGAGACCACCTAGGGGAGGCCCGGGACCGGTTCAGATAATCGTCACTGGTGTTGGCCGTGAGCGGGAATCGAACCCGGGTCGCTGGGTTCATAGCGCAGCGCGCTAACCGCTACACTATCGCTCCCCACACGTACACATACACACACACACGCAAACTGCACACCCCACCCTCCGCTTACCACCCATAGCCTGGACAGACTAATTCGAGATTTGAAGCTTTCGTGACTGCAAGGATTCATACACTTAGGCTTTTTCGGTAAAGTCACGTAGGTACAAAATATAAATAAAATTTATAAAAGTAATAATTTCTATTAATTTATGTTTCTTTTTTACCTACGTGACTTTACCGTAAAAGCCTGAACAGACTGTCGGAGCAAGTGCAACACATACAGACGCATCGTTGCAAGCAGCCACCCCAGCAGGTCAAGCGATCCTCGTAGCGACCGCGCAAATGCAGCCTCGGCGGACGCACTGCGAGACGGGAGTGAAGGAGAGGAGGCCATCTTCTTGGTTCTTTCGGTAAAGTCACGTAAGAGAGAAATAATAAAATAAAAAAAATAAAACGTAGTAAAATCATTCTCACGACGTTTCGGCCACAACGCAAGCAGCCGTCCTCAGGTGAAGAATAGACAGTCAGACCTGTTCTTCACCTGAGGACGGCTGCTTGCGTTGTGGCCGAAACGTCGTGAGAATTATTTTATTATGTTTTATTTTTATTATTTTATTATTTCCCTTCTACGTGACTTTACCGAAAGAACCAAGAAGATGAATCCCTGCAGTCACGAAAGCTTTAAATCGAGAGGAGGCCACTCCGATCCCAGGCATCGTCAAGCCCCTGCGGCGCTTGCATCTCAAAGCAGCTTACTCCCCGTAAAATAAAAGACAAAGATCCCCCGTGCAGCCTTAATAGACTGTAGGAGCAAGTGCTAGTGGCCGGCATGGCACATGAAGAGAGGGTGGCCAGCACCGCATTGCACCAGGAACTCATTTTGAGGCCGAGTAGACCTGGGGAGGGCCCAGTACCGGTTCAGATAATCGTGACTGGTGTTGACTGTGAGCAGAAATAGAACTTGGGTCGTGGGATTCGTAGCGGAGTGTGCTAACCGCTACACCACTGCTTCCCCACTCGCACCAACACACACACACACTCCAATGCAGGCTCTAGAATGTACTTTGAGCCTTAAGGCCAGCAATTAACTCTCAGTTGCCGGGTTTGTTCGGCAGTCATAACCACACACAAGACAAAGATCACCCATATAGCATTAACACTGTCAGGGCAAGTGCTGTTAGCGAGCACCTATGAAGGTCGGCACGGAACGCGAGGGCTACCAACACCACGCCCAACCACCTTTGTCTCCCCAGTGGTAACGTTCACACACACCGCGAGGTACTGATTTAACGCCGAGTAGATCCAAGGGAGCAGAAATCAGACTGGGGTAGCTGTGTTCGTAGCGCAGTGTGCTAAATCACTGCGCCACCTCTCGCCACTGCGTCACAAACACACGGACAGGCAACACGCACAAATACACGCACCCCTCGCACTCCCTCCGACAGTCGGTATCTCGTGCCACCTGTCCAAATACACGAGAGGCACCGGACATACACGCAAACGTGTGCCATGTGTCGCGACCGGGCAACCAGAAACATGCCAAAGCACACGCAATGACCATCACCACCAGCCACAAACCCATACGTGAACCTGGCCTGGTCTCCCCTAGGTGGTGAAAATGCTGCAGTGCGGTCAGCGTGAATAACGGGGCTGAGACGACGGCGCGCTACCGTGGTCGGCACTCGACGCCAGCACGGTGCATTCAATCAGCGCTGTGCCACTCAGTCAGNCCACTCACCCGTCGTACTCACTCAGAGACACTCACTCACTCACTCACCCAGAGCCACTCACTCACTCACTCAGAGCCACTCACCCAGAGCCACTCACCAGAGCCACTCACTCACAGTCACTCACCCAAAGCCACTCACTCACCCAGACTCACCACACTCACCCAGAGCCACTCACTCACTCACCCAGAGNCACTCACACTCACCCAGAGCCACTCACTCACTCACCCAGAGACACTCACCCAGCCACTCACCCAGAGCCACTCACTGACTCACCCAGAGCCACTCACTGACTCACCCAGAGCCACTCACTGACTCACCCAGAGCCACTCACTGACTCACCCAGAGCCACTCACTCACTCACCAGAGCCACTCACTCACTCACCAGAGCCACTCACTCACTCACCAGAGCCACTCACTCAGAGATTCACTCACTCACCAGAGCCACTCACTCACTCACTCACCAGAGCCACTCACCACTCACTCACCCAGAGCCACTCACCACTCACTCACCCAGAGCCACTCACTGACTCACCCAGAGCCACTCACTGACTCACCAGAGCCACTCACTGACTCACCAGAGCCACTCACCCAGAGCCACTCACTCACTCACCAGAACCATTCACTCACTCACCAGAGCCACTCACTCACTCACCCAGAGCCACTCACTCACTCACCAGAGCCACTCACTCACTCACCAGAGCCACTCACTCACTCACCAGAGCCACTCACACACTCACCAGAGCACTCACTCACTCACCATTCACTCACTCACCCAGAGCCACTCACTCACTCAAAGCCACTCACTCACTCACCAGAGCCACTCACTCACTCACCCAGAGCCACTCACCCAGAGACACTCACCCAGAGACTCACCCAGAGCCACTCACTCACCACTCACCCAGAGANTCACTCACCCAGAGCCACTCACTCACTCACCCAGAGCCACTCACTCANCTCACTCACCCAGAGCCACTCACTCACTCACCCAGAGCCACTCAACTCACTCACCCAGAGNCAACACTCACCCAGAGCCACTCACCCACTCACTCACCCAGAGCCACTCACTCACTCACCCAGAGCCACTCACCCAGAGCCCTCACTCACTCACTCACCCAGAGCCACTCACTCACTCACCCAGAGCCACTCACTCACTCACTCACCCAGAGCCACTCACTCACTCACTCACCCAGAGCCACTCACCACCCAGAGACTCACTCACTCACTCACCAGAGCACTCACTCACTCACCAGAGCCACTCACTCACTCACTCACCCAGAGCCACTCACTCACTCACCCAGAGCCACTCACTCACTCACCCAGAGCCACTCACTCACTCACCCAGAGACTCACTCACTCACCAGAGCCACTCACTCACTCACCCAGAGCCACTCACTCACTCACCAGAGCACTCACTCACTCACTCAGAGCCACTCACTCACTCACTCAGAGCCACTCACTCACTCACTCACCCAGAGCCACTCACCCAGAGCCACTCACTCACTCAGAGCNACTCACTCACCAGAGCCACTCACTCACTCACCCAGAGCCACTCACTCACTCACCCAGAGCCACTCACTCACCCAGAGCCACTCACTGACTCACCCAGAGCCACTCACTCACTCACCAGAGCCACTCACTCACTCACCAGAGCCACTCACTCACTCACTCACTCAGAGCCACTCACCCAGAGCCACTCACTCACTCACTCACCCAGAGCCACTCACTCACTCACCCAGAGCCACTCACTCACCCAGAGCCACTCACTCACCCACCCAGAGCCACTCACTCACTCACCCAGAGCCACTCACTCACCAGAGCCACTCACTGACTCACCCAGAGCCACTCACCCAGAGCCACTCACTCACTCACTCACCAGAGCCTCTCACAGTCACTCACCCAAGACACTCACTCACTCACCCAGAGCCACTCACTCACTCACCCAGAGACACTCACCCAGAGCCACTCACTCACTCACTCACCCAGAGCNACTCACTCACCAGAGCCACTCACTCACTCACCCAGAGACTGACTCACCCAGAGCCACTCACTGACTCACCCAGAGCCACTCACTGACTCACCCAGAGCCACTCACTCACTCACCAGAGCCACTCACTCACTCACCAGAGCCACTCACTCACTCACCCAGAGCCACTCACTCAGAGCCATTCACTCACCCAGAGCCACTCACTCACTCACTCACCCAGAGCCACTCACTCACTCAGAGACACCCAGAGCCACTCACTCACTCAGAGCCATTCACTCACTCACCCAGAGCCACTCACTCACTCACTCACCCAGAGCGCACTCACTCACTCACTCACCAGAGACACTCACCCAGAGCTCACTNACTCACTCACTCACAGACACTCACCAGAGCCACTCACCCAGAGCCACTCACTCACTCACTCACCCAGAGACTCACTCACCCAGAGCCACTCACTCACTCACCCACTCACTCACTCACCCAGAGCACTCACCCAGAGCCACTCACTCACTCACTCACCCAGAGCCACTCACTCACTCACTCACCCAGAGCCACTCACCCAGAGCCACTCACTCACTCACTCACCCAGAGCCACTCTCACCCAGAGCCACTCACTCACTCACCCAGAGCCACTCACTCACTCACCCAGAGCCACTCACTCACCCAGAGCCACTCACTCACTCACTCACCAGAGCCACTCCTCACTCACTCACCAGAGCCACTCACTCACTCACCAGAGACTCACTCACTCACCAGAGCCACTCACTCACTCACCCAGAGCCACTCACTCACTCACTCAGAGCCACTCACTCACTCCACTCACCCAGAGCCACTCACTNACTCAGAGCCACTCACTCACCAGAGCCACTCACTCAGAGCACTCACTCACTCACTCAGAGCCACTCACTCACTCACCCAGAGCCACTCACTCACTCACTCAGAGCACACTCACTCTCACCCAGAGCCACTCACTCACTCACTCACTCACTCACCAGAGCCACTCACTCACTCACCCAGAGCCACTCAGACTGACTCACCCAGAGCCACTCACTGACTCACCCAGAGCCACTCACTCACTCACCAGAGCCACTCACTCACTCACCAGAGCCACTCACTCACTCACCCAGAGCCACTCACCAGAGCCACTCACCCAGAGCCACTCACTCACTCACACCCAGCCACTCACTCACTCAGAGCCACTCACTCACCCACCAGAGCCACTCACTCACCCACCCAGAGCCACTCACTCACCCACCAGAGCCACTCACTCACTCACCCAGAGCCACTCACTGACTCACCCAGAGCCACTCACTGACTCACCAGAGCCACTCACCAGAGCCACTCACTCACCCAGNGACACTCACCCAGGTAAGCCACTCACTCACTCACCAGAGCCACTCACTCACTCACCCAGAACCATTCACTCACTCACCAGAGCCACTCACTCACTCACCCAGAGCCACTCACTCACTCACCCAGAGCCACTCACTCACTCACCAGAGCCACTCACTCACCCAGAGCCACTCACTCACCAGACACTCACTCACCAGAGCCACTCACTCACCAGAGCCACTCACTCACTCACTCACCCAGAGCCACTCACTCACTCACTCACCCAGAGACACTCACCCAGAGCCACTCACCCCAGAGACTCACTCACTCACTCACCAGAGCCACTCACCCAGAGCCACTCACTCACTCACTCACCCAGAGACACTCACCAGAGACTCACCCAGAGCCACTCACTCACTCACCAGAGCNACTCACTCACTCACCCAGAGCCACTCACTCACTCACTCACCAGAGCCACTCACTCACTCACCCAGAGCCACTCACTCACTCACCCAGAGCCACTCACTCACTCAGAGCCACTCACCCAGAGCCACTCACTCACTCAGAGACATCACCAGAGCCACTCACTCAGAGCCACTCACTCACTCACCAGAGACACCCACTCACTCAGAGCCATCACTCACTCACTCAGAGCACTCATCACTCAGAGCCACTCACTCACTCAGAGCCACTCACTCACTCAGAGCCACTCACTCACCAGAGCCACTCACTCAGAGCCACTCACTCNCTTACTCAGAGCCACTCACTCACTCACCCAGAGCCACTCACTCNCTTACTCACCCTCACCACCCAGAGCCACTCACTCACTCACTCACCAGAGCCACTCACTCACTCACCCAGAGACTCACTCACTCACTCAGAGACTCACTCACACTCACTCACCCAGAGCCACTCACTCACTCACTCAGAGCCACTCACTCACCCAGAGCCACTCACCCAGAGTCACTCACTCAGAGCCACTCACTCACTCACCCAGAGCCACTCACTCACTCACTNACCCAGAGACACTCAGAGANTCACTCACTCAGAGCCACTCACTCACCAGAGCCACTCACACTCAGAGACTCACTCACTCACTCACCAGAGACTCACTCACCCAGAGCCACTCACTCACTCACTAAGAGNCATCACCCAGAGCACACACCCAGAGACACTCACCAGAGCCACTCACTCACTCACCAGAGCCACTCACACTCAGAGCNACTCACTCACCCAGAGCACTCACCCAGAGTCACTCACTCACTCACCAGAGCCACTCACTCACAGAGCCCGCAGTCACCGTACTCACTCAGAGCCGGCGGCCATGGCTCGCTCGTGCCGGGCCTGCTCGCCGAGGGAGGCGCGTCGCAGCAGCAGCAGCGCCGTTGTCGTGCCCGCGGTGGCGGCGCTGGCGCTGGCGATGACGCTGGCGCTGGCGCGGTGTTCCCGGCGGCGCTGATCGCGGCGACCGTCGTGGCCGCGTGGCCGTCGCTCGCCGCCTGGGCGCGTGGCTGTCGCGAGCCACTCGCACGCCGCCTCATGGCGAGCGCCGGGGGCAGGCGCGTCTCCCAGCGCGGAGCGGACGCCATCGGACATCTCACCCAGCGGCGGCGGCAAAGTCGGCAAAGTCGGCAAAGTCGTCGAAGGCGGCGCGGCCACGGGGTCCCCGGCCCGGCCGCCTCTCGCGCTCCTGCACGCGCGGAAGGTCGGGGGGGGGGGGGGACTTCAGACTCCGAGGCCATCGACCTCGGCGGCACGCGGTGGGGCCTCCACCGTGCCAAGAAGCAGTAGCAAGGCTACGTCAGCCAGCCGATCATTGCACACAAGGGGCAAACTGAAAGTTTCAGACCAAAGAGTTGGAAATTAGGCAGTTTAACTTAAAACCCGAATGCATTAGGAGGGGTTTATTTGGCAGTGACTGGCAACAGGGCTGAGAACATAAACTCATGAACTCGCTGGACTTGAGAGCCTGGTTTCATCACAACTCGGTCTATGTGAGTCTACGGGTCTCTATGCGAGTCTATGGGTCGAGATGTGAGTCTATGGGTCTCTATGTGAGTCTATGGTCGAGATGTGAGTCTAGCAGAGGTCGCAACCGGGTACCGATACCCGTACCCTACCGATACCCGGCTACCCATACCCGACCGGGTACGGGTACCCGTTTGCGACCCTGGTGCGGCCGGGTACGGGTACGGGTAGGCCGTGAGTCACTGGTGAGTAACTGTCACTCATTTCCCAACGTCTTGTCTCTTCTCACAATTCAAGTTCCTAGAATCAACCCACCCGCGCCTGCAACATGGCTTCATCCCAGAGGTCGCAATCGGGTACCCGATACCCGTACCCTACCGTACCCGGCCGGGTACGGTTAGCCGGGTACGGTAGGGTACGGGTAGCCGTTTGCGACCCTGGTGCGGCCGGGTACGGGTAAGGAATCAAAACCCGTTTGCGACCTCTGGTCTATGGGTCTCTATGTGAGTCTATGGTCTCTAGCTGTGAGTGGGTCTCTATCTACGGGTCTTTGGGAGTCTATGGGTCTCCAGTGACGTCATGGGTCTCTACGTGCGAGTCATGTCTCTAAACGTGCGAGTCTATGGGTCTCTGTGAGTCTATGGTCTCTGTGTGCTCAGTCCGGGTCTCTATTGACATTGCTCTATGCGATCTAGGGTCTCTGTGTGAGTCTGTGGGTCTCTATGAGAGTCTACAGGTCTCTATGTGAGTCTTCGGGTCTCTATACGAGTCTATCGGTCTCTTATGAGTCTACGGTCTGTGTGAGTCTACGGGTCTCTGTGTGAGTCTATGGGTCTGCGAGTTTATGGGTCTCTATGCGAGTCTATGTGTCCCTGTGTGAGTCTACGGGTCTCTATGAGAGTCTATGGTCTCTATGCGAGTCTATGGGTCTGCGAGTCTATGTGTCTCTATGCGAGTCTATGGTTCTGCGAGTCTATGTGTCACTGTGTGAGTCTATGGGTCTGCGAGTTTATAGGTCTCAGTGTGAGTCTACGGGTCTCTATCGAGTTTATAGGTCTCAGTGTGAGTCTACGGTCTCTATGCGAGTCTACGGGTTCTATGCGAGTCTACGGGTCTCTATGCGAGTCTACGGGTCTCTATGCGAGTCTACGGGTCTCTATGGTGACCAGGCTGAGACCATCACTCACTGCAATGAAGAACTCGTTTAGTCAAAGCCAGCCTATGAGTGGCACCAACTTATTCACTCTGACCTCTGACCTCACCGGCCACCTCTGCACAAGTGTCACTCGTTTCTGTTTGTTTTCGTGCTAAGAGCACTTTTGAGGACAGCGCTGCATTGCAATGTTTGGATGTATTGTCGCTCGTCTACCCCAGGGCAGCCCCACCGAGCCTGAAGACTCGTTTCCAGGAGGGTCCTGCCAAGTTTGTGGAGTAGCGGGTGATGCTGCAGCTGCGTGTAATCCCAATTGAGTAATTTGCATACATTTTTCAGCATTGGGAAGTTTCGCTAATTCCCGTTAAACTGTATGCTTTTATAGCTATGAGAGGAAACCACGCAGAACAGGGGGCGGGAGAAGATACAAACGCCACACAGACAGGCACCCGAGTCGAAAATCGAACCCAGGCACTTGTGTTACCACTGCGCCAACTCTGCCACCCAAAGATTGTGCGACACGCAGGAGGAAGTTGGAGCACCTGGAGAACACCAACACAAACGAGAGGGGGTAACGCCAGAGGTCGCAATCGGGTACCCGATACCCGTACCCTACCCGATAGCCGGCGACCCTGGTGCGGCCGGGTACGGGTAGACCGTGAGTCACTGGTGAGTCACCGTTTGTCACTCATTTCCCAACGTCTTGTCTCTTCTCACAATTCAAGTTCCTAGAATCAACCCACCCGCGCCTGCAACATGACTTCATCCCAGAGGTCGCAATCAGGTACCCGTACCCTACCCTACCCTACCCGGGTACGGGTATGGTAGGGTACGGGTACGGCCGGGTACGGGTACCCGTTTGCGACCTGGTGCGGCCGGGTACGGGTACGGGTAAGGAATCAAAACCCGTTTGCGACCTCTGGGTAACGCTCAAAAGTTCCGCACAGATGGGGCTCAATCCATTTGCTTTACTCCATCGCCGCCCGAGTCTTCAACACACTGAACTCCCAAGTGTCCCGCACGACCGCGATCCAGGAGGCTGAACGCGGCTCAACTTCCAAGTCACGTAGGTAAAACATTTAAATTAATAAAAGTAAAATAAAATAAAAATCACGACGTTTCGGAGGCAACACAAGCTTCCGTCTTCAGGTGGAATTTCTCTTACTTGATACAGCTATCGTGCTGTGACGGTTCCACCTGAAGACGGAAGCTTGTGTTGCCTCCGAAACGTCGTGATTTTTATTTTATTTTTATTTTACTTTTATTAATTTTACTTTTTACCTACGTGACTTTACCGAAAAAACCAAAGAGTATGAATCCTTGCAGTCACGAAAGCTTCAAATCTAGAATCGACTTCCGAGCTTCGACGCGGTCGGCCACGCTCGGGTCTCGTGGCACGTGGGCTGTGCTCGCCAGTAACCGACAGGAGCTTCCGGTCCGTCTCATCAGCAGGGCGCGACGCAATCAACAACGCGGCTGTCCGACCGACCTTAGGGGCACAGGTGAATCCGTGACCTCGGAAGATCACGGGGTAGAAATTTCGGCGCGGGGGCAACCGGATTTGAACCCAGGGACTCAAGTTTATCGACACGGGAGGGATGACGGTCTGTGGAGAGACCTGGGCAATGATTTAAACTGTCCGCCCGCGTGGTGCGGGACGCTGCGAGCTCAGCCGGCCGAGCCAACGAGATTGTCTCATTCATGCTCCGTCATCTCCTACGACGGAAACGAGGGGCTCCACTGGAAACCCATCCAAATAGTTCCGGTGGTAAAGCCAGACCGCCCGCATTCATCACCCGCTTTCGCTCACAGCGGGGCAGGCGGGGCGGGAGGCGGAGGAGCAGTAGTCAGCGCATTGCGCTATAAACCCAGCGCCACGAACATTATTCTGGGTCACGGCGAACGTGAGCGACGAGCGATATCTGTTCCAGTCCTGGGTTCCCCTCGCGCACACAAACCGCCGCTGGCCAGCGCGGTGAAGTATTATCAAACAACGGCTCGGGCGGCAATCATCGCCGCCCCCCCCCGCCTCCTGGTAGACTAATGCCGCTGGTAGGCCAGGTCCCAAGTTGGCTTGTGCAAAATAAGTAATATTTTAAAAAACTTTTTTTTTTACACGCTTTTATGAAATGTACTAGTAATGGCAGAACTCCACGAAGTGGCCCCGAAACTTGCCATAACGTAAGGGACCGTGAGGCAATTAGACCCAAGGTGAAACATAACATAAAAAAAGATGGTTTAAAATTTTTGTTTTTTTATGATAGATTATAGTATTGTCATCAGTATGACTAAGTATACCAAGTTTGCAGTCGATACCACATTGGGAAGTGGGTTAAAATTGAGTTACAATATTTGAATAGACAACAACAGTGAGTTAATAGAAAGCGTGTAAAAGATGGTTTAAAAATATTTTAATTTTTTATGATAGAATATGGTATTGTCATCAGTATGACAAGTATACCAAGTTTTCAGTCCATACCACATTGGGAAGCGGGTTAAAATTGAGTTACAAGATTTGAGGATACGACAACAACAACAGACAGAGTGAGTTAAATAAAAGCGTGTAAAAATAAAAAGGGCGAGCTGTCATAGGACACAAATGTGTCGAGGTGAGATGAGATCTCAAACGCTGCAAGGCACCCGGCGAATAGGCGGACGCGATATCAAAAACACAGATCGTGACGTCACGATCTGTGTCGGCCCACGTGGAAATCAATTCTTGAGGATCGAGGCATTGGTGCACGTCCCCTGTCGACAGCCCCTGAGCCAGTGATGGAAATTCCACATTCTTATGGCGGGAGCGAGTTCCTCCAACAATACGGAGACCAATGCCAAGTCCCTCAGTGGTACTCTCATTTTATCGATGCCGGAGGGATGATTGGCTGAGTCAACCCCCAAGCGGGGTTTGAGTTCAGAGCCCTCCCATTGCGAGCCGCAGAGCCACCTGGCCCCGGCAAGGTAAGGTAATTTACCCTTTTTACCGGGTAAAAGGGTAAAGGTGTCGACATGCCAAGGGGTAAGGTGAAGGGTAACAGGGTAAAGGTAGCGCGAAGTATTACCCGGTAAATACGGTGCCTTGTTTACGCTAAAAGCTCCGTGGCGCAGTCCGTGGCCTCCATTTAATAAGTAATATTAAAACAAACTTTTTTTAAACACGCTTTTATTAAATGTACCAGTAATGGCAGAACTCCACGACTCCAGCAAGTGGCCCTGAAACTTGCCATAACGTAAGGGACCGTGGACAATTAGACCCAAGCCGAAACATAACAAATAAAAAAGAATGTTTAAAAAAATATTTTTTTTTTTATGATAGAAATAGTGTTGTCATCAGTATGACATAAGTATACCAAGTTTGCAGTCGATACCACATTGGGAAGTGGGTAAAAATTGAGTTACAAGATTTGAGGATACAACAACGACAACAACAATGACAACAACAAGCGTGTAAAATTGGAATCATCGAGAATATTCTATATGAATAAAGCGCTCTGCCTAGCATTTACCGTTATAAACCTTGTTCATGTGTAGTTCCCTAGTAATTACCCTATAATCGGGTAATTCGTATGGGGTAAGGGTAAAAGGTAGGGTAAAAGTAGGCTCGTTGTTTTTACCTTTAAACTTTTACCTTGCCTTGCCGAGGCCTACCCCCACGATGCAACGCACCGTAGCGCGCTGTTGGAATGTATCACTTACGTGGATTCACGTGAATTATTAGACACGTGATCCGCGAATGCCACGTGTAGGCTCATGCAGAAAAATGTACTGTACCAATGAGAGACAACACTAATTTACGGCCGAGTCGATCTAGGAGAGGGCTAGAACTGCCTCGGATTTTACTCGCCACTTTTGTTCAGCGGCTGGAAATCGAACCCGGATAACCACACGCTCGCACCGCAGTGCACTAGCCACTGTGCCACACACGCACGCACATACACGCACGCACGCGCACCTCACACACAGGCATCGAATGTCTACGCTTGATGCAACCTATCAAGGATTTTAATACACACACGTACGCATACACGTAGAGCACACACAGGCCACACACACACAGGTTACACACGCACACACACACACATTCAGGGTACACACACACAGGTCACACACACACCACACACACACAGGTTACACACGCACATACACACACACATTCAGGGTACACACACACAGGTNACACACACACACACAGGTACACACACACACACAGGGTACACACACACAGGTCACACACACACCACACACACACAGGTTACACACGCGCACACACATTCAGGGTACACACACACACATTCAGGGTACACACACACAGGTCACACACACACACACACACACAGGTTACACACGCGCACACACACAGGGTACACACACACATTCAGGGTACACACACACAGGTCACACACACACNACACACACATTCAGGGTACACACGCGCACACACATTCAGGGTACACACACACATTCAGGGTACACACACACAGGTCACACACACACGCGCACACACATTCAGGGTACACACACAGAGTAAACTCGCATTCAAACAGAGCACACACACGCAAGAATAAAGATAAAGATCCCCGTGTAGCCTTAACAGACTGTTGGGCCAAGTGCTGTTAGCGAGCACCAATGAAGGTCAGCACGGCACACGATGGCCAGCACCACGCCCGGCCACCTTTGACTCCCTAGTGACAATGTTTACACACCGCACCAGGTACTCATTTGAGGCTGAGTCGACCTAGGGAGGTCCAGTAGCGGTTCAGATAATCGCCACTGGTGTTGACTGCGAGCAGGAATAGAACTTGGGTGGCCGGGTTCATAGCACAGTGTGGCAACCAAGATCCTACCGCTCCCCATAAACACACAGAGGGTATATGAACACACACANCCACACACAGGGTACACACAAGGTACACACACAAACACACAAGATACATACACACGGTACACACAACACACAGGGTACACACAACAGGGCACACACNCACACACACACACAGGGCACACACACACACAGGNCACACACACAGGGCACACACTGTACACACAGGGACACACACACACACAGGGCACACACACACACAGGCACACCACACAGGACACACACACAACACACACACACAAGGGGCACACACACAGTACACACACACACACAGGGCACACACACACAGGGTACACACACACAGGACACACACACAGGTACACACACACATACACACACACACACANGGCACACACACACAGGGCACAGACACACACACAGGGNACACACACACACACACAGGGTTCACACACACACAGGGTACACACACACACAGGGGCACACACACACAGGGCATACACACACACACACAGGCACACACACACACAGGACACACACACAGGACACACACACACAGGGTACACACACACACAGGACACACACACAGGGTACACACACACACAGGACACACACACANGACACACACACAGGGCACACACACACAGGGTACACACACACAGGGTACACACACACACAGGGCACACACACACAGGGACACACACAGACACACACACACACAGCACACACACACACACAGGGTACACACACACACAGGACACACACACAGGGTACACACACACACAGGGCACACACACACAGGNCACACACACACAGGACACACACACACAGGACACACACACACACACGTGATCCTGCCACGTAGACTACGCCTGAAAGCAGGGCCACGTGTGCTCACAGTGCACNACTCACAAACTCTGAGATGTCACAAACCGGTCGACGGCAGACAGACTACCCATCATCCGCGTGCGGTCCCTAAAATGAACACCCTGTTTGTGGAAAGTCACCGTGCCTTGTCTTGCGGGACAGACTGACCCCTGGCCATGGAAATGTGGAATCTACCCCACTGATTCAGGGCCCATTGCTCATTTCCGCAGGGAGACGGCGACATTTTGTAATGGATTTGTGTACTCCTGTGGCCCCAAGCGATGCCATTTTCTTCATTAAAATGGCACAGCACCCCCAAAGACTATTTTAATGCACAATCTCCCCTCCCCTCACCCAGCCTGCCCCCCCAACCCCCTCATGTGTACGGCGTTGTGAGAGCAGGCCACATTTAGATGCCCTGTAATTGCACACTGCATTGTACTCGCACTCGAAATGTAATCATTTCACCCACTCTACACACATCACACCATCACGAGGCACAACTCCGATTGGTGCTCGTGGCTGCGAATGTCACCACCGGTAGCAACTGCAGCGGGGGGGGGGTGGTGTAGAGGTTTGTGTCTACGGTAACGTAGACACCTTCCGTACACGTTACCGTCCTTTCGATTGTCTGGCCTCGGAAAGTGTCGTCGAGTCTCGAGACCACTTTTTAATCCTTTATATTAAGTTCGCTTGCTTGCTTACGACCGTGCAAATCTTTCGGTCGNTTTTTAACCCACTTCCCGTGATCCAATCGAGCTGACATTTTGCACACAGACTCGTTGTGCGTGACAATAAATTTTCGTGAAAATTTTTTTCCATAACTTTACATTTTTAGGAATTTTTTTTTATATTTAATTACCAATTGCTTAATGGTGGCAGGCATCTGACCCATAGGTGGCAGCCATCTCAAGCCAGAGGACGAGAGGACTATAGCCGCCACGCATATAAAGGATTTATAGTGAAAAACTTTGTTTTTACGGGTTAATTTTTTCCAGGAGGGACGCCAAGTTTTCGCTGGAGATGGCGATGACGGCTGCCCTGCTGCTGCTGTGTGTGATCCCAAATTGCCATAGCCTGCAAAGTGCTGTGGTGATGTCACCGAAACTAAGTGAATACGATGTTGTTGATCCCAATTGAGTAATTTTTACACGCTTTCTTTTAACTCACTGTTTGTGTTGTCGTGTCATAAAATCTTGTAACTCAATTTTAACCCACTTCCCAATGTGGTATCGACTGCAAACTTGGTATACTTATGTCATATTGATGACAATACTATATTCATCATTAAAATTAAAATATCTATTTTGTTAAACATTATTTTTGATATGTTACGTTTCGGCTTGGGTCTATAATTGTCCACGGTCAACTGACGTTGGCTGTAATTGGCCACGGTCCCTTACGTTATGGCAAGCTTCGGGGCCACTTCCTGGAGTCGTGGAGTTCTGCCATTACTAGCACATTTCATAAAAGTGTGTTTAAAAAAAGTTTTTTTAAATATTACTTATTACAGGTATGTTATCAGCACTGGGATGTTTTTGCCGACACCGGATACACTGCGTGTGCGATTGTTAAGTCATGGGAGAAAACCCATGCAGAGCAGGGGAGAGAAACTCCACACAGATAGGCACCCGAGTCAGGAATCGAACCCACGACCTTCTTTCTGCAAGGTACCAATGTCACCCTGCAGCTCCTTCCACCCAATTATTACTCAACAACAACAGCAGCAATTATAGAATATTGTCAAGACACTGCTACGTGAAGGCATCCACAATGCCGTGTCGGTCATGGGTTGACCATACTTCACTGCACTGACCAGGTTGGTGTAGCACAGAGGTCGCAAACGGGTTTTGATTCCTTACATCTACCCGTACCCGGCCGCACCAGGGTCGCAAATGGGTACCCGTACCCGGCCGTACCCTACCCAAAATGAGTGACAAACGGTTACTCACCAGTGACTCACGGCCTACCCGTACCCGGCCGCACCAGGGTCGCAAACGGCTACCAGTACCCGGCCAGGTACGGGTAGCCGGGTATCGGGTAGGGTACAGGTATCGGGTACCCGGTTGCGACCTCTGGTGTAGCATGGCCAAGCGACGTGCGTCAATCAGAAATAATCGCCTCTCGCACGCACGTCCAACGCGTGCTTCACGACTGCCAGAATTAATTTCAGTCAATGAGTCTACACACCGTTTGGGGACCAGGACAGAACCCCTCTCTTTAGTCGTTGTTTGCGAGCGCCTATTAGCGCTGGCACGGCACCCACGTGCGGTGGCTGGCATGGGCGAGCCCGGGCACCACCGGTGGCCAATGCTGACCACAACCACCTCCAGAGCTCCAGTGGATGCCACAGATGGTCACCACAGGATCGCAGCAAAGTGTGCAAAATCGCTGTGCCAGCACTCCTCAAATAAACCCACAGCTGCCATTCGCAACTGCATGGTGACGACGTCAGAATAGAACCTGTGCCAGACTAGGTGCACTTTGAGGACACCGCGTGAAATGTGGAAGGCACGCTGGTAAGGAGCCACAAGACAGACCAGGTGTTATGGGTAGATTGAGATGATTGGCAGATGCACCATCTGTGCTCGCCACTGTGCCCCTCACTGTATTTTTGCTGCCTGGTTTCGTTGTTGAAAGCGTTGCCTCCCCCGTCCTCCACTGTGGTTAGAGAGTGAATGCCAACAACTACCCAGTAGCTTCCTTCACAAGTCCTCCTCCACAAAGGCCGATCCTGACACCACTGGTACCAATCACCAGACAGTCCAATCAGTTCCAAATCCTCCCATACCACACGAGCCCACCTCTTTTGTAGACCAGGCCTCATCCGTTTATCTCCATCTATCTCGGCTATGTGACCCACACAACACGTCCGCCTATTTATAGACACAAATGTTCACAAAAGTGTGTGTACACGGGTACACATTCAAAAACGCGCCTTAACGAAGATGCCCCAATATCCATTGACTAATTGGGCTACAGCTGTTTGAGAGCACCTGTTAAGCCAGGCGCGGTGCGCAGGAGAGCGGTGGGGCAAGCACCAAGCCCGGCCGCCTCAGTCTCGCCGGTGCTGGTAACCGCACACTACACCAGCTACTCATTCGTGACGGTCAACCCGGATCTGTATTCTTAGGTCTTTTCGGTAAAGTCACGTAAAATAAAAATAAAATAAAAATCACGACGTTTCGGAGGCAACACAAGCTTCCGTCTTCAGGTGGAACCGTCACAGCACGATGCTGTATCAAGTAAATGAGAAATTCCACCTGAAGACGGGAGATTGTGTTGCCTCCGAAACGTCGTAATTTTTATTTTATTTTTATTTTACTTTTATAAAATTTTTACCTACGTGACTTTACCGAAAAACCTAAGAATATGAATCCTTGCAGTCACGAAAGCTTCAAATCTAGAACCCGGATCTGGTTCTGACACCAACTTGTCACCCGCGTCAGCGGTGGTCTGGAATCCAACTCGGGTCGCTGGGTTCTTGGGCGATCAGCGGGTCACCACGTCGCCATTGCCCACGTGCAGAGGACACGTACGTGCGCTCGGAGCACAATGCAAACGTGCACGCATTGTGTACGTCTGCAGGCGCACGCTCGCTGCAGTAATTATTCACAAGGCCGCACAGGACGGGAACACACACCGTGCCGAAAAAGCAGCACAAAGGCTGGTGTGCACCCGTGTGCGTGTGTGTGCGTGTGTGTGCATGTGCGTGCGTGTGTGTGCGCGTGTGTGTGCGGGGAGCGGTATTGTCGGTTAGCGTGTTGCGTTACGAACCAGGGCACCAAATTCTATTCCCGCTCACGGTCAACACCAGCGGCGATTATCTGAACGGGTTCTGGGCCTCCCAAGGTCGACTCAGCCTCAAATGAGTACCTGGTGTGGTGTGAAAAGACGGCCAGGCGTGGTGCTGCCACCCACCTGCCCCAACAGTCTGTTAAGAATATACGGGGANCTCTGTCTTGCTTGTATATGAGCGCGTCTGTGTGTCTCTGTGTGTGTGTTTGTAAGTGCGTGTGTTGGAGTTATGTGTTCGTGCNTGTTTGTGTGTGCGGTCNACTTGTGNATGTGTCTGTGCCTTTGCGTGTGCGTGCATGCTCGTGTGTGTGTGGGCGCGCCTTGTCTGTGTTGTGTGTGCCTGTGTNGTGGTGGGTGTGCCTNGTGGGAGCGGTGGGGCGGTAGCGTGCGTATGGACCCGAGTTGTCGCCACGGACCGTGACGATTATTGAACCGGTCCGGGCCTCCCTAGGTCGACTCAGCCTACAAATGAGTACGGGCGTGTAAAATCGCCACTAGGGAGACAAAGGCGGCCGGCGTGTCCACCCACCCCTCGTGTGCCGTGCGCCTTCATAGTGCTCGCTAACAGCACTTGCCCCAACAGCCTGTTCAGGCTATCGGGGGATCTTTTCTTTNGTGAGTTTGGGTGGTGAGTTTATATCTGGCCATGCGTGCACAAATTGTATGAACACACATTGGGCGGCCCTTTATGTGTTTCGGCCTCAAATGAGTACCTGGTGACGGGGGAGCGAGACATAGGTGGCTGGGCATGCATCACGCCTCTGTCTACATCGTCGGCCCTGTTTGTCGAGCCGTCCCTAACAGGCGCTGGCCAACAGCAGTCTCGCTTGGCTCAGTGGGAAATCTACGCGTGCGGTGCGAGAGATGCGTACGTGTGTAGTATGGGGAGCGGTGGGTCCAGTGGTTGGCGCAATGCGGTGACGTCCGTTTGATTCGCGACCGCAGTCGATATCAGCGGCGGGGTGATATCTCAACTGGATCTGGGTCTCCGCCAGGTCAACTCAGCCTTAAATGAGACCTTGATATAGTTGTGTAAATATCGGCAATGGGGGAGACAAAGGCAGCTGGGGTTAGTCCTGACCGCACCATTCTCTCATGCACCCTGCCGGACTTAATAGATGTCACTAACATCCCTTTCCACAACAGTCTAAGGCCGTAAGGGGGTCTCTGTTGAGATGCCCGTGCTTAAGGTGTATAGTGTGTGGGGAGCGGTAGTGTAGTGGTTAGCGCACTGCGCTAACAATCCAGCGACCCCACTCACGCCGACACAGTGACAAATATCCGAACCAGTCTGGCCGTCCCCAAGGTCGACCCAGCCATAAATGAAACCTGGTGCCGTGTGCACGTATCAACAATGGGGAGACAAAGGCAGCCGGGTGAGGCGCTGGCCANCTCGTGCGCCGTGCAGGCCTTCACAGGAGCTCGCTAAAGCACTTTCCCCAACAGTCTGGTGAGCCTATAGGGAGATCTTTGTCTTTGTGTACACATGCACCCATACTGCACTGAAGCAAGGTCTCGCATCAGCCCCAACACAGACGTACAGTGCATTCTTCAATGATTGCCTCGCCCCTCCAGCCTCCTACCCTCCCTCCTCACCCAGCCCGCTCTCACATCCATTCCCATGATGCCACAGTCATGTGATTAGCACACCACCCCCCCACCTCCACAAAGCTCGTGCGGACACACACACACCGTGCACAGACACACACAGCAGTGACACGTACACACATAAAAGGCACACATTCAAATATACAGACATACGCAGCAATGAGACACACACACACAGGCATACAATGACACATACGGGATTAAAACCGATGCATCACGTACAAAAATGACATATTTAAAGATGAACACAGACATACAGCGGCACATACACACAATTTACAAATACAAGATCCCACGTATAACCTTAACAGCGAGCACCTATGAAGGCCAACATGGCACACGAGGGGTGAGTGCCAACCACGCCAGGCCGCCTTTGTCTCCCCAAAGCTAAATGTTTACATACGTCAGCCAAGTGCCCATTGAAGGCTGCATCGACCTAGTCGAGGAGGCCCAGGATGACCGGTCCAGAACCGACGTTGGCCGTGACAGACAATGGAACTCGGGTCCCAGTGAGCCAACCACTGCGCCACCACTCCCCATACACGAATACACTGATGCACACAGAGACATACAGCAGCACATAACAAGAACAAAGATCCCCCATATATCCTTCAACAGACTTGTAGGGCAAGTGCTGTTAGCGAGCACCTATGAAGGCCTGAACGGCACACGAGGGTAATGGGTGGGCCAGCACTAGGCCCGTCCACTTTGTCTCCCCAGTGGCGATGTTTACACACCGCACCAGGTACTCATTTGAGGCCGAGTCGACCTAGGGGCAGCCCAGGCTCGATTCAGATAATCGTCACTGGCGTTGGCCGTGAAGCGCTCACCGCTACACCACCGCTCCCCTACGGCAAGAACGCACGCACATAACAGAGCACTTTTAGCGCAATAACACTGCACCAAAACCACCACGTTTGTCTCACCGGCGGTGACGTTGAAACGCGGCTGCTGCAGGAGCTCGCGGGACAGGGGCCGAGATGACCCGGCGACGCTCGCGGCTCTCGCTCGCGGCTCGCCAGGTCACGGTGCACGAGGCGCAGCGCCAACCACGACCACTGCCACCACCCCCCCCCCTCCAGCCCCGGCGAGAATTGTTTGCGTGAATTAGCGGCGTTTGTTCGAGTAGTAGCAGGGGTGGAGCGAGGGGCGCAATGAACCATGCGACCCCGAGTTCGATTCCAGGTCACGGCCGGCATCAGTGGTCCTGACTCATCGGTCAAACAAATCCCAAGCTCGACGGCGGTGAAGGAAAGCCTTCATCCAGCAGTGATTAAAGTTGAAATGAATCTTGTTTAACCGGGAGAGATCAGAATATCTTCTTCTTGGTTCTTTCGGTAAAGTCACGTAGAAGGGAAATAATAAAAATAAAAATAAACTGAATTAATAATTCTCACGACAGCGTCTTTCAGACAGACCTGGTCTTCACCTGAGGACGGCTGCTTGCGTTGTGGCCGAAACGTCGTGAGAATTATTTTATTGTTTTATTTTTATTATTTCCCTTCTACTGCAGTCACGAAAGCTTTAAATCGAGACCACAATACTCGTCTCTTTCGCAACAGCGAACTGGATTGACAAGGGGTGCACATACGTACACAATCGAGTAAAGAGGGCTGGGTAAATCGATAGGATAGGGTATAACAATACACCAAATGCTTTCTCACGGAACGCATATTCACGAGCAGAATGTAAACGGACGCGACCCTGAACACTAGCACACACAGAGCGCCACTGGGAGTGTGAACCGCTGGGCTCGCTTTGGCCACCACTCATTGCTACGTTGGAAACGTCTCACTCGGTGTAAATGAGAGGCCGGGTGGGCTGTCCCATCTGGTTGTCACCGAGTGTTACGCATCCTGAAACTGATGGGATTTTTTTTTCTGTCAACGAATGCCTCGGAGATCAAGAGTGCTGAGCCAGGTTTTTAATACGGACGGCAGCCCGCGATGAAACCGGGTTCTCAAGTGTCACGAGATTATGGTCTCAGCGCACTCACCGAAGACTGCACGCTAAAAAATAAGAAATTAAATTGATTTTTCACATTTATAGCAAAATTCAGATTCTGAGAATATCACGTGACGAGTCACATGATATATAATAGAAATTAAATTGATTTTGCCACATTTTTAGCAAAATTCTGATTCTGAGAATATCACGTGACGAGTCACGTGATGTAGCAGCATCGTGCGTAGGAACGTGCGACTCCTACTGGGAGAGAGATACGAGCGCCGCTTCAAGGATTTTTCCGCGATGCATTCTCCGTGCTCGGCAACCGCTCGCCGACACGAGCAGCACACACCACCACTCGGTGAGGTTTACAAACGAGATTGACATCATACCGATCGCCAGATCTCGAAACAGGCAATCTAAATAGGGCCCTACCTTAATAATGAAGAAAAAAAGAAGCTAAATAAAAAATTTCCAGTAAATATCAATGAAACACCAATTTTCAGGGTCTGAAGGGGGGGGGGTGCACAATTGCCCCTCATCGCCCACAATGGCGAAGCCAGGATTTTCAGGTAAAGGGGCAACCCCCTTCAGCAATGATAAATGATCGGTGTTGTTAGCAAGGACTCGTCCCTTGCTTTTTGTTCAACGCGTGTGCGGCGATGGCGCAGCCGTCGATCGAGGTCGAATTCGAACCGTGTTGTGTGATCGGCATCGTGCTCGCTGAGGGTGAATGCCTTCAGGGAAGTCGTGTACTGTATACGCAACTGCGCACAATTCTGAGTCACTTTTCACCGCTTTGCCGTTACTTATTGCCATTTATGGACTCAGACTATTGTCCTATGATCTCATAGAGTCCCTGGCACGTAATAATATGCAACACAGTGGCAGTGGGGGTCGCAAAATGCCGATTTATTGATAATAAACCCCAATGATCCGATCGAAATTAGGGATTTCGATCGGATCATTGGGGGGCACGTGCCGCCCCCCCCCTGGCTCCGCCAGTGATCGCCCCCACCTTGGATGTACCGCTGGCCATCGCTGCCAATTTAAATACGTTCACGATGCATATGCAATGGGTTCTTTACGACGCGCAGACGACTTGTATCGACACGGTGGTTATTTTCTGAGCTTAAAGAGCACACGTGCCCCTTGTGAGTGTGCGCGTTAATGCCTGCCGGTAAACGTGCGCACTGTCCGCATGAGTGCAGAGCCGGTCTTTTTTTAACAGTTACTGAGCAACGGGGTCCAAAAACGTCCAAAAACGTCAAGCGGCCAGCCACAAATGGCACACTATCCAAGTTGGAAACACACAAGAAGAGTGCAAGACGTTTCCTGCGTTGAGCGAAGGTTATTCTGAGAGCTTTGGGAAAAGAGGCGACGGACGGGAGGGAATTCCAGATGGAGGGCTCAGGAAGGGAAGGCTGTGACTTGCAGCGCGGTGCCGGAACACGGAATGGATGGACCAATCCGGTGCATGCAGGGATCAATTACACGCAACAATGTCCTCATGCCCTGGTGATAGTGAACCGTGTTCACTATCGCCAGGGCTCACCCACACACAAGTTCCACATTCCCATGGCAAAATCCAGTTTATCCAGGAAGGAGCCGAGTCATTGCATGAAGGAATTTGAACTCATGACCAGCAAAAATGACTCAGCCACTTATTAACCTCGGTGCTTCTGCGTTGCAAATGTCTGTGTGCTCGTGTATGCACACACGTGCNGGGGGGGGGGGGGCAGTGTAGCGGTTAGCGCACTGCACTATGAAACCAGCGACCCAAGTTCTAGTCCCACTCACGGCCAACATCAGAGCATAATATCGGACCTGTCCTGGGACACTCACAGGTCGTTTTGACCTTACAATGAGTCATGGTACGGCGTCTAAACACCGTGTCCATGCCGACCTTCATAGGTGCTCGATAACAGCACTTGCCCGACAGTCTGTTGAAGGCAAAACGAGAAATCGTTGTTTGTTCGTGTGTGTGCCCTGTGTCCATGGGTATACGGGCATTTTTTTAGCATGCATGGCTGCATATATCTGTGCATGTGCGTATCTAAAAAACCTTGAAACGTGTGTGTGCTGGTCTTCTCGGCCACGGTCATGCCCTCCCTTCTCTACGCTTGCGAAACGTGGACCCCTAATGGAACATCTTCGCCTGTTAGACACATTCAGGCTGGTCTGCCTACGATCCATCTTGGGTTTAACCACGCTGGATTGCGTGAGGAGTGACAAACCCTCGAAAGATCTGGACATTTCCATCTGTGAGCTCCTCCGGCAGGCAAGGCTGCATTGGCTGGGTCATGTAGCTCGCATGCCCAGCCACCGCATGCTAAATCAACTTTTGTTCGGCCTGATAGAAGGGCTAAACGGCGCGAGTGATGTGGTACAGGAAGATATGGAGCTCAGTGGACTTGCCAACAACTAGTACCAGCGGTGTCAAGATCGGCCTCTGTGGAGGAGGCTCGTGAACGATGCTACTGGGCAGTTGAGACAGTCGCTTTCCAACAACAACGGAGGGCGGAGGAGCGACGCTCACAACAACGAGCGGAGCGCCGGGCGGATAAAACGCAGCAAGTTGGCACAGTAGGTGCACGGGCGGTGTATCGGCCAGTCATCCAGTCAGTCACCCGCGTCTGTGTTTGTCCCGTGACCTGCCAGCGGGCGTTCGACACTTCACGTGGCCTTAAAGTGCACATGGCCTGGCACAAGCGCCGTGGTGGCGTCACCGCCACTTAGTGGCGAATGGCGGTTGTTGTTGTTGTGTGTGTGTTATGTGTGGTGTAGGCTTGTGCGTGCCTCTAAGCCTGTGTATGATTCTTGGGGCGGTGTAGCGGTTTGCACGCTGCGCTACTAACCCAGCAACCCGACTCGTCCCACTCACGCCACATCAGTGACAATTATCTGAATCGGTCCTGGCCTCCCTAGTCGACGCAGCCTCAGAGTACCTGGTACAGTGTAAACATCGCCACTAGGGAGACAAAGGCGGCCGGGCTTGGTGTTGCCCACCCACCCCTCGTGTGCCATAGGTGCTCACTGACAGGACTTGCCCCAAAAGTCTGTTACGGTTTACGGGGGATCTTTGTCTTCGTATTGAAGATTCACACAACCCAGCTGCCTGAGCATATCCCTCCTCCTCCTCCTCCACGACCCCCTCTCCACCTCTTGGCACCGGGAGTTGCATATCCGGCTGCACAACTGTACGCAGGAAGACTCTACTGTACGGCGCCTTGCAAGCACCAAATGGTGGAGAGGCGAGAGAGAGACGGGGGGGGGAGCCAGGGGAGAGGCCGGGGACCTTCCCCAAACCACAAACATCCCCGGGCGGCGACCAGAATCACACAGCACATTCCTTCACGCCGCCAGTGAATAACACGCAAGCCCCACCGGCTGCTGCCCGGGGGTCACAGCCGGGGGAGACGCGAGTTCACTCCACAGCTCGTTTGTGGCAGTCCCATAGATTCGGCGGTGAGCGTGATGCGCTACGGACCCGCCAAGCTGAGTTTGATTCTATGCCACGGCTTGCATCGGTGGCGAGCGAGATCTAAACCGAGCTCTGGATCTTCTCCCGCACCCCCTTTGGCAACCCGCACCAACAGCGTGGTCAATAATGTCAAACAATACCTGTGACGATTGACAGAGAGGGAAGGCCTTCATCCAACAGCGGATTGAGTCGACTGAGAATACAGGCTGCACCCTCTGCCAACACGGGCAGAGGCCACGGCCCGCTCCACACTGCTCTCCCAACCACGGAGACATCTGACCGCATTCACTGTGGACGTGTTGACAAAACGAGAGGGCAAGAAGGAAAACCATACAAACACGCGTTTGTCCTCGACATATATTGAGCGAGCGATAATCATGGCGGGTACGTTCGCAGACCTGGCGAGGCAACGGCGCTCGAACAGCCGACGACTTTTACCGCTGGTTTTTGCATATCCATGCTTTGCGGAATGGTTTGATCAACTTGCTTGTATTAAACCAACGGTCGCTCGCAAACATTCACTCCCAGAAGGCTGCGAGGCTGATGGGATGTGCACACAAATACTTTTGTTATCTACGGGAGTTACGTTAAATATAACAACAATATAGATCCCTTTGTCAAGCCACTGCTGGATGAAGGCCTCTAACATGTCAGCCATGATATTGTTCGACTCCACTGCGTCTGTCAGTGTGGTTCGTGAAAATGGACCCCGGACAAGCTTGTTTTCACTCCCTAGTGAAGTTAGCCGTGGTCAAGAATCTACCTCAGGTCGTCAGGTCCACAGCACAGTGTGCTAACCACTGCGCCACCGCTCCACACCCACATGTTTATATACTCCACTGTACACCTGATATTTATATCCAGAGTCTGACAAACTCGCTCTCAATTGGACAACACNTTTTGCTGGACAAACCTCAACGGAATATTACGCTTCGGACTTTTCAATGCTCAACTTGAGAACCCGGTTTCTAATTCTAGATTTGAAGCTTTCGTGACTGCAAGGATTCATATTCTTAGTTTTTTTCGGTAAAGTCACGTAGGTAAAACATTAAAATTAATAAAAGGTTACAAACTAGTAATCATTGGAAAGATGTGATTAACCATGCAAAAAGATTTAACTACACTTATTTGGCCAATCTTATTTGACATACAACTATTGCAGGTTTACCATGTTCAGTTGTTTTCTCCTTGTCACAGGTTGAGTCACAAACCGTACCTCTCCATAACAAAGGCTCACCCTCTTAAGCCTCACCTTACCATATGAATAAAAAGTGTGCTGTACTTGGCCCTTCCCCCCTCCAACCATTATATATACGGAGTGGTAGCTCTGCAATCTCTCATTCACTTGATACAGCTGTCGTGGCTGTGACGGTTCCACCTGAAGACGGAAGCTTGTGTTGCCTCCGAAACGTCGTGATTTTTATTTATTTGACTTTTATTAATTTTAATGTTTTACCTACGGTTTATAATGGCAAGCGACAACACGGATTCAAGACCCGGCATCTACGCAGTGCCAAGCTCAGTACAAAGACGCAGCACACATGGGCCCCACCCCAGAGGCAACCACATTCATTCCAGAGCCCACATCCAGCAGTTCGGGGTACTGGCTGGTGCTCCGACACGGCCATTACGAGCAGCCGTGAGCCATGTCAACGCAGCGTCAATGATTGACGGAATGTAATGGCGCACGGCAGGACCCCCCCCCCCCCCCCCAAACTCCTCCTCTCAGTCTTATCGAGAAGTCCGGCTTCTGCTCAGCCACCACCTCTGTCCCGGGGTCATAGTTGAAGAAACGTGCCGTCTGCATTCACGGGGACCGGCTGTGGCGTGTGGCGTTCGCTCTGCGCCCTGGGACATTTCGCGCGCCGCCGCTAAGCCGGGCGTGATGGTGGCGGAGCACGCCCGCAGGGCACGGCGTTCTGCAGACCGCCGGCACAGCGCCGTCGCGAAACTCGCAACCGCACGTCACGCCGCACGTCACACCGCACGTCACACCGCACGTCACGCCGCACGTCACACCGCACGTCACGCCGCACGTCACACCGCACGTCCACACCGCACGTCCAGTGCTATCCCCTCGCACGGGTGGATTTTCTCCGGACAGCCGAGTTTCCATCCCCCCCCCACCCACCCACGCGCTTCACACGTTAAAAAGAAGTGGCAGAACAGAGGGAGAACATGCAAAGTCTGGAAGTGAATTGATGACCTTAATATAAAACAGCGCATCGCATTTCAATGTAGAAATTCCTCCCAAGACTCCAGACGCCTCCCCTCTCACCCCAGCCACGCCGGCGTGCAGTCACTGCAACAGCTGGAGCCTGACCGTCACTTCCTAAGNCCCCCCACTGCTCACGGCCAATCGCACGCCCAGCTGAGGAGCTGCCCAGAACCATTTCACAAAACAAAAGGCAGTATCTGGGCGACGCCGAACAGTGATGTCGGCAATGACGGTGTTANGTATCAAGGTTAGGGATATATAGTAGATCTATCAAGTCTCAACAGAGCAACGTGCAATGTGGTGCTATGGGGTTGACTCTGCCCATCATAAGTCAAGGATAAATAAAATAAATAAACACGGTGGGGAATCAACAGTGGTCATTAAATTGACAGAGACCCGAGCGTTAGAACATCTCCGGCAATCGTGAACAATGTTGCACGGTCGTAGAGCGGGGAGGGTGGAGCACAGAGAGCGTGGAGAGGGCGGCGTGCGGGGGTAAGTGGGAGAGTGGGGATTGTGGAGAGCATGGAGTGCAGAGAGAGGGCAGAGAGCGGGGAGAAGGTGGGGCACGGTGAGGGGGAGCGCAGGGAGAGGGTGGAGAGTGTGGAAAGCACGGAGAGCGGCGAGATGGTGGAGAGCAGGGGGAGAGTGTGGAGAGCATGGAGAGCACAGAGAGGATGGAGAGCGGGGAGAAGGTGGAGCACGGGAGTGAGTGGGAGAGCATGGAGTGTGGCGAGCACGCAGAGCACAGAGAGGATGGAGAGCNGGGAGAAGGTGGAGCACAGGGAGTGAGTGGGGAGAGCATGGAGTGTGGCAAGCACGCAGAGCACAGAGAGGATGAAGAGCGGGGAGAAGGTGGAGCACAGGGGTGAGTGGGAGAGCATGGAGTGTGGCGAGCACGCAGAGCGGGAGAAGGTGGAGCACAGGGGTGAGTGGGAGAGCATGGAGTGTGGCAAGCACGCAGAGCGGGGAGAGGGTGGAGAGCGGGGAGAAGGTGGAGCACAGGGGTGAGTGGGGAGAGCATGGAGTGTGGCAAGCACGCAGAGCGGGGGAGGGTGGAGAGCAGGGGGCATGAATCTCTGTGGGTGAATGTTCCCATATGTCTGGGTTTTTGGCAAAATCGCCCAATGACTCCATCACCCGCGATGGAAGCAATCGTCAGCGCGATGAGTTTCTAGCGTTTAGTACAGACATGAAAATCAGACCTTCAACGTGTTTATGCTGCAGTTTCCACTAGTTTCGATGCTAGATATGTAACAAATCTGTTCCTTCACCATCGCTAGTTCCAAGTCGTGTCATGATTCGGGGGGGGATGGAGGGTCACAGTTCAATTCAAGAATCACATTCTCTTTGTCTCCTTTGAGCGGTCTCCTGGCGTCGGTGTCTGTTTCGCTCGTCTTTCCATTTTATAATAAAAAAACACAATTCAATCTCTAACGCGCGATTCAACGCACGCTCGGAGAACGGTGACACGGGGCAGCGTGAGCGCGTTCAACGATCGTCCAACGATCGTTCGACGCTCGTCCGACGCTCGTCCGACGCTCGTCGTAGAGGTTCGCATTTGGAATCCGGCAGGCCTCCCCGGTTATTTTGGTTAATAACCGTGAATTACAATATGTCCGCTTCACAGTGAACGTCACAGATCCCTTGACGTACTTCGAACAGAGTGGGCCTTTGTTTGCCAGCATCATGGTCCAAATTTGCTCAATTAAAAAAATTACCACCAAATTACTCATACGTAGCACCATCACTCACGACTGGCAGACTAATACCCGCTTGCGGGCCAGATGCGGAATAACCTTGTGCCGCACAGGGCAGCTGCCACCGGGGTGCCCTTTAAAATGTACCGAGGCAACGAGATGCGATGCAGGTCGCTTGTCGCGTGCGAGGAGCTCCGAGATGCCCGGCGTAGAGGAGGGTGGGCTCCATCGAACACGACCCATTATCGCCGTGACGCGAGAATCGATTTCATCCACGAGTTGCCACCGTCCACCGAGACGGGGCCACGGTGGCGCGCTGGCTCAGCGGAGAGCGCCGCGTCCGCGAGGCCTCCTCCCGAGGCGACCGTCGCGCGGCCAGCGGCCTGGCGTGACAGCGGGCGCCTTGCCGGCCAAAAATAACCACCCAGGCAGCGCGCACAACAATGATCGGTTCGCAATCACACCAAATCCGAGGCCCCCGCATGTGTTATGGGCTATATTTGAGCTGACCTCACTTGCGTGGTGAACTTTGATGACCCTGCTGACACAGAAAGGATTGAATGATTGATACATGGATAGATACGTTACAGCCATTTGTTAATCCACTGCTGGATTGAAGGCCTCCCCACGCCGTGTCGGTGGGGGGAGGGAGCCCAGGACGAGTTCCAATATCACTCACCACTAATGTTAGCCAAGGGCTGGGACTCTTAACCCGAAAGGTTTATGGCGCAGTGCAACTAAGCACTGCGCCACCACTGCCCCAATGCTGCATAATAAAAATGCATTAGAAAACATTAACTACCTGCTCTGTAAAGCCACAGAGCGAGTCTGCGTTGCTCTGAACTTACTAAAGCATCCACATTCATGACTCTCAACAGGGAACCGGAACCTCGCTGCTGAAAAGAAATGGAAAATTTGCCAATTTCGTATGCGCTTTTCAAGCGTGACATTGTGCTCTGGGCTTGCAGAGAGGGAGTTGTGATGTCTGTGACAAGTGTGTCTTTTGAAGATAAAAAACAATTATTTCTTGATTTGAAGCTTTGTGACTGCAGGAATCCATACTCTTTGGTTCTTCGGTAAGTCACGTAGGTAGAGAAAAATAGATTACGACGTTTCGATCGCAACACAAGCAATCGTCATCAGGTGGGACAACCACAGCAACAAACACATTCCTGCGGAGGAGCTGGTAGGAACGTTGGGTTGCTCGGTCAATGGCCAGGGTGAACTACGGCGTGGTGTATTCCGCAAATATGCACGACTGTGAGGGCGGGCACAAGCCGGCGTGAGTAGGTTAAACGTTGAGTTTTATAAGGGCACCACGGGGTGACCAGCCCCTCCCCACCCAGCCCACCCTCCCCACCCAGCCCCACCCTCCCTCCCACCCAGCCCTCCTGCACGACGGACGGACACAATAATCCCTGTGGACTGGTGTAACCAGAGGTTCCTACCATAAAATTGGATTGCGAGTAACTTGTCTGCGAGTGTTTTGCAAGACGAGAAATCTTTTAAATAANTTTTATTTATTGCAATACGAGTAGTACGTGTATACGCTTTGTCTGCCGAGCGTCACGTGATCACAACTGATACGAGCGCTTTGATATACGAGTGCTTTGGATTACAAACACGTTTCCGGAACAATTATGCTCGCAATCCAAGGTTTTACTGTATATCGGTGATAATATGTATCACTATCGGCCCTCCAGTGGCATTCGGCTAACGGGCAGGTCTTGCCGATGAGACTCGGCAAAGTTAAATGAGAAAGGCGTCGCCTCGTTTAGTAAACAGGCGTCACTGCACATCAGTAATACCGCGCGGGAAGGCCGAGATGCCGGCAGATTAAACGCGATTTCCTTTCGGCAAATCTCACACTGAAATGTCACAGTTCATCCCTCCTCCCAAGCCCTGTCGTTCCTTTCCCCTCACCCACATCTACCCGTACCCTAACCCCCAAACCACACATCTAATAATGGAGGCAGCGCTTGCGGGGTGGATGTGGTTATGCAGAGCCCCTTGAACAAAAAAGAGGTGGGGGTGGAATGCCTATAGGGAGGCCCCACAGGAACGCGACGGGTCACGTGACAGAGCACAAACCACTACCACTGCTGCTACCCACAATGCCACGCACACCGTACCACACGTGGGCAGGCGGGAAAGACGCAGAGAACACACGTGTTCTCCTCTCACATGCGTGTTCTCTCTCACATGCGTGTTCTCTCTCACATGCGTGTTCTCATCTCACATGCGTGTTCTCATCTCACATGCGTGTTCTCATCTCACATGCGTGTTCTCATCTCACATGCGTGTTCTCATCTCACATGCGTGTTCTCTCTCACATGCGTGTTCTCCTCTCACATGCGTGTTCTCTCTCACATGCGTGTTCTCCTCTCACATGCGTGTTCTCATCTCACATGCGTGTTCTCATCTCACACGCGTGTTCTCATCTCACATGCGTGTTCTCCTCTCACATACGTGTTCTCATCTCACATACGTGTTCTCCTCTCACATGCGTGTTCTCCTTCACATGCGTGTTCTCATCTCACATGCGTGTTCTCATCTCACATACGTGTTCTCATCTCACATACGTGTTCTCTCTCACATGCGTGTTCTCTCTCACATGCGTGTTCTCATCTCACATGCGTGTTCTCATCTCACATACGTGTTCTCATCTCACATGCGTGTTCTCTCTCACATACGTGTTCTCTCTCACATACGTGTTCTCTCTCACATGCGTGTTCTCATCTCACATACGTGTTCTCATCTCACATGCGTGGCCCACGCGTGTTCTTCCTCTCACACGCGTGGCCGTTCCTGCGGAATCTCCGGTTTTGTCCCAAATTATAATTAAAAATCCAAAATGAAATTGGTGACAATGCAGCACCCTCCACAAAGGAAACTGGCTGCGTCGATAACTACTTTGTGATCGTTTCGATGCCACATGGGCCTTCATCTGTAGCCTTCGTCGGTCGTGGGGGTTGTTTGACTATCTTCACCTCGCCAGTTCGCGCGTGTTGATGTCAGCCAAAACTTGGAATCAAATTCAGGTCACCGGGTTTACAATCTTCCAAGTACATCAGTACCCAAAACGTCAGCCTATTTACGTATTATTTTTCTGTCATAAAGACAGCGTTTTGGCGAACGTGTAAAGAGTATTTGTGCTTGTGGAACATAGCCAAACCAGTCCCTCAATATTTTACTTGGGGTTTATTATTTCATATTTGGCCAGATGTTAAGGATGATGGTTAAATCCAGACTTGAAGATATTTGCAAACTGACAAGTTTGTGCTACGTTGAGTTACTTTTCCAAACTTAATATCCGACAAAGCCATCAATACTAAAATATCGCCGGGAATGTGGTTAAAACATTTAAGAAAAGTTATTTGAATTCGATTTAAAGCTTTCGTGACTGCAGGGATTCATCTTTTTGGTTCTTTCGGTAAAGTCAGGTAGAAGGAAATAATAAAAATAAAACATAATAAAATACAATTCTCACGACATTTCGGCCACAACGCAAGCAGCCGTCCTCAGGTGAAGAACAGGTCTGTCGGAAAGAGAGCGTCTGAATGGAAAGTTATTTGCCCAAAGAATTGAGGTCAAATTTTATTTGTATTTCACAGCAATGGTATGTGTGTGTGTGTGTGGTGGAGCGTGGCACACTGGTTAGCACACTGCCACGATGGATCTGGCAACCTGAGTTTGACTCCTGACCATCCTTAACACAGGTGCAGAGTAGGGATGTGCTCCCGATATTTGTATTAATCTGAACAATTGGGTTTAGTTCTAGATTTGAAGCTTTCGTGACAGAAAGGATTCATACTCTTAGGTTTTTTCGGTAAAGTATCTATTTTTATTATTTATTTCTTACCTAAGTGACTTTACCGAAAAAGCCTAATTGGGTTTAGATATGAAATTTCAAACAATTTATTTTCATTTACTTCAGAAATGATGTCGGACATCACAGGATATGAGATCACAAAGTGGTGTCACGTGGCACCATGCGACGTCACTATTGTTGGCAAGAAACAAGCTACATTATTCGAAAAATTATCCAAAATTGTCCGTAAAAACCCGAAAGTCTCCGTGTTTCAATACAAAATCTCATTTCTCATGCAGTGGCAAATGAGCCGGCCTTTCAGCCAACCCAAAAGACCGGCGTGGTGAAGTATGGTCGAACAAAACCCACGACTGATGGCGTGGGGGAGGCCTTCTTCCAAACAAAAATGCCCGAGCTAAAACATGCTCACGAGCCCTCTGTTTACGTTGGTATGTTCAGCCCAGAAGATTAACACAAAAAATGTAGCAGTCTTTTGAAATACGTGGTCAACCAAGTTAGTGTCTAACCGTGTTGTTGGCCGACTGGTTTGCATCGCGTTGTTTCTAAGGTTTGTTGAGTTCTCGGCTCCCATCTTCTTGCTGTATTTGCCTCCATGCAGTTTGCCGTTCTCTGTGTGCTATGCGCGTGGTGTCCCTCTGTATGTCCCCTCGCTGTGTGTTTTACCCCATTTTCACCTGATGATGAGCGCTTGTGTTGTGTTCGAAACGTCGTGATTTATTTAAATTTTATTTTATTGATTAAAATTTCATTTTATTTCTACACACGTGACTTTACCGGAAAAAAACAGTATGTTTGATGGCATTAACCCACGAGGAACGCCGTTTGAATGACAACGCACTCGTAATCAGCCCTGTCCTGCGCATCGTACACGCGGCACAACGACACGTGGCCTCACCACAGATGATGGCGGTAACACTACGTGGGAGAAAGCTTTTACTAAATGGCAGCGGTGCACATGCGCAAGGAATGGTGGGGCAACACCAACTCATAAAAAAGACAAAGANCCCCCCCCCCTGGATAGCCTTAACAGACTGTGGGGCAAGTGCTGTTAGCGAGCACCTCTGAAGGCCAGAACGGCACATGAGAAGGGGTGGGTGGCCAGCACCACGTCTTTGTCTCATTCGTGGCGATGTTTACACACCGTACTAGGTACTCATTTGACTTGGGGGGGGGGGGAGGCAGAAGCTGTTCAGATACTTGTCACTGTTGTTGGCCGTGAGTGGGAATCGAACTCTGCTTGCCAGGTTCCCGCACAGCGCGTTAACCGCTACACTACAACTCCCACACCAAGCTTATNCACCAACACACATCCATTGCCTTTGTCTCTCCCCAAAGCGGATGTCATTGGCCACCACCACCGAAACAGGCACTTCTGGCTTGAGTGAGTTTAGGAGGCACAGCCCTGGTCGAAACGAACGTGCAGGCCAACATGAGATGTGCAGTGAGGAGGAATTAAACCTGTGCCATGAGATCTACAGCTGTCTGCAAACCGCATCAACCTCACCACCACCTTCTTGTTCTTTCGGTAAAGTCACGTAGAATGAAATAATAAAATAATAAAAAAAAACATATAAAATAATTCTCACGACGTTTCGGCCACAACGCAAGCACCGTCCTCAGGTGAAGAACAGGTCTGTCGGAAAGACCTGTCGTGAGAATTGTATTTCTCAGGTGAAGACCAGGTCTGTCGGGGAGACAGACCTGGTCTTCACCTGAGGACGGCTGCTTGCGTTGTGGCCGAAACGTCGTGAGAATTATTTTATTACGTTTTATTTTATTATATTATTTCCTTCTACGTACTTTACCGAAAGAACCAAGAAGATGAATCCCTGCATCACGAAACCTTTAAATCGAAACTCACCACCACCGTCACCATTCACACACACACGGCAGTGGTTCAGCAGGACGGCTGTTTTGACAGCAGCTTTTCGCGATTCCCTGCGAAGGCCACTGTTGACGTGGAAGCACAGCAAGGGACACCGATGGATTTTGCCGTACTGCCCTCGGCTGCCTATAACATAGCTCGGCAGCCTATACCACCTGTTGCGCACGGTGAGGTATGGTCAAATAAGTGTACGGAGACAGGGCTGCACAGCAGTGGCTTGAGCGAGCTAATGGAACCAGCACACCTTTGTCTCCCCGAGTGCGATGCGCATGCACCACCGCAGCGGGAACGACTATCCAGCAGTGATGACATAGAGGTGGCGGAGAAAAGGTTACACACATTGGCGTTGTGCATCATGGCCAAGAACCCAACAGGAGACATTGCACCAGTGCTCGCTCGCACGCGTCAACAACACGACAGAAATCCTCCCCCATATAGCCGCATAGACCACGCGACACGCGTGCCATCGTTAACCCTTCCTGTGACAGGCAAGGCCAGACCAGGGGAGTGCCGTGGCCATGACCAATAAGATTCTCACGCAGCGCACAAAGGTAGCTATTTCATGCCGAGTCAACCTGGAGTAGGCTCAGGACGGGTTTAGATATTTGGCCACGGACGGTGGCCGTGAGCGGGAATCGAACAGGCTCATGTCGATTCCGATAGCGCTTGCCAACTGATATCGATATAAAATTTTAAAATGGGATTCGTCAACAACGTAACGCCGCAAANCCCCCCCCCCATGGACCGACGTGGTCTCCGTGGCAATCGTGGAAGTTGTTGACGATACTTCACCACAATGGTCAGTGTGGGCTTGTGAAAGGGGAGTCCAGGACTGGATCAAATATCACTCATCACTGATGGTAGCCGTCACAAGCAACCCAACTCGTTTATAGAACGGTGCTGCATGAATTGCTGCGCCATAGCTCCAAACACACAAATAGAAAGACCAAGATCCCCCCCCCCCGTGCAGCCTTTTGGGCAAGAGCTGTTAGCGAGCACCTATGAAGACCGGCACAACACACGAGGGCTGGGTGACGAACACACCCACCGCCACCTTTGTCTCCCTAGTGGCGATGTTTACACACCGCACTCATTTGAGACCGAGTCGACCTAGGAGATGCCCGGGACCGGTTCAGACAATCGTCACTGGTGCTGGCCATGAGCGAGAATCGAATTAAGGTGGCCAGGTTTGAAACGCAGCACCCAAACCGCTACACCTCCATGAATTCACATGAAGCCTCTTCCACGCATGTTTCGCCTTAAACAACAGATTAAAATGTCTTTCCTTCCCTGCCTTCTCTGCCCCCTTCCCCGTCCATCGAGACTGGATTCCAGCTTCCCCCAACAGCTCTACACACTGCACCCTCCCCTCCACCACCACCAGCCCCTCACCACACATCCCATGCACGTCTCTCGTTCACACCTTTCCGGCTTTGTGTGTGTGTGTCTGGCTGGCTTGCACAATTAGCGTACGCAAGCTACTCACTCGTGACAGATTATGTACCAACCATACACGCAACGCGTATTGCCACAGAGATCGTAGTAATGATGATGATGATAGGATATTACTCATTATCTGTCATCTTATTATCTGCAAATCCGTTGGCCACAGAGGCTAGATTATTCACATTTCTGATCGTTACTTGGCGGACGTCTCGGGATTTGCAGATAATTGCTGCATTTTATGCCACCCAGCTTATTCCAAATAAATTCCGAGTTTACCGAAACGGAGAAAATCGTGAAGCTCGTGGAAAAAAACACAAATTTACAATAGACCACACACTCTACGATGATACAAATAAAATCAAAACCGGCCCAGTTTTTTTTATCGACAAAGCTGACGGGCCAACACTTTTATTCCCCGAGTCGGGTGTGAACACATGCGTCGGGTGTGACCCAGAGGAGCATCAGCTGCGAGGAAAGCGAATGAGCTGAATGTGGTTGCTGATGCCTTGTCCTCACCCAGCGTGTTTCCCCAGCAACAAGCAATGAATGGGACATCATTCCCGAAGGAGACACGAATTGGTCACCGCACTCCTCATGGTAACATCGCCACCATATGCTGGATTCTAAACAGGTCTGCCCCCCCCACCAAAGCCCCTTGTGTGCATGGAGATATCTCGGTTCAAAATAACAACAACAAATGTGAAGAATCCTTTTTGGGATGTTTGCCCAATTCCAGTCGTACAATACGGGGTGGGGCAATTTCACATCTGCGACAGAAACATCAGCTCAAAAAACATGAGCACTGGTAGGTTAGTTTTACTCTTTTCTGTGGCAGACTAGTCTCTCCTTGAAGCCTTAACCACTCACCAGATAGTAGACATTTACCAACCTCAAAGGAATGATGATGATGGGGCCGAGTTGACCCTGGCCAGGACATGAACTCAAACCCACAACTGGAAGCCAGCCCCACTGCCCTATCGAATGAGCCACACGCAACCCAGCCGCAGCCTGAACACCATCACGACACGACAGATCATCCTGAAATCACATTAAGCCTAGATTTGAAGCTTTCGTGACTGCAAGGATTCATATTCTTAGTTTTTCGGAAAGTCACGTAGGTAAAAAAAAATCAAAATTAATAAAAGTAAAATAAAATAAAAATCACGACGTTTCGGAGGCAACACAAGCTTCCGTCTTCAGGTGGAACCGTCACAGCCGACAGCTGTATCAAGTAGATTTAGAGACTTTACCGAAAACCTAAGAATATCACATTAAGCCATTATACACTAAGATATGTCAGCGTGGTGGAGGTGGTGGGAGCCCTCCTGTCCAGCCACTCGAAGGTGGTCTGGTGGGTCGGTCACCACGACTCTCCAATTCCTCCCTTACTAACACACTGTGCTGTAGCTACTAAACTAGAACTTGTTCTAGATTTGAAGCTTTCGTGACTGCAAGGATTCATATTCTTAGGTTTTTTCGGTAAAGTCACGTAGGTAAAAATTAAAATTAATAAAAGTAAAATACAGCTATCGTGCTGTGACGGTTCCACCTGAAGACGGAGGCTTGTGTTGCCTCCGAAACGTCGTGATTTTTATTTTATTTTTATTTAACTTTTATTAATTTTAATTTTTTACCTACGTGACTTTACCGAAAAAACCTAAGAATAACTTGTTCAACAACATCTGAAGCTAATTCTAGATTTGAAGCTTTCGTGACTGCGAGGATTCACTCTGTTTTTTTCGGTAAAGTCACGTAGTAAAACAATCAATAAAATAAATGAAAACTCAATTAAATCACGTTTCGGAGGCAACAAAAGCTTCCTTACCTACGTGACTTTCCTAAAACACCAAAGATATAACATCTGAAGCCCTTAAACGGATTAAGACTCACGACGAATCGTACATGTACAGCATTTTTGCAAATCCACGGTTGTGGGTCTTGGAGGCTATTTGACCATATTTCACCATATGTCCTGTATATAAAATGTATCCGTGAACATTCAAACAATTGATCCCGTTTTGTTGACCTGAATTTAGCAAATTGAGGTCCTGCTGAATCCAACCAAACCATCTCACCACTCAAAACAGCACTAATTTCCACCGACAACCCTTAACCAGCAGTGGAAATTCCACATTCCTCTGACGGAAAGCAACTCTTCCCAGGACATTAAACTGCTGAAACAGGAAATACTGTATGGATGTGATCTGTCTTAAGTTGACCTCTTATAGTCAACCTTATGAGATTCAAGCGGTTTCTTCAGGACCCATGGCACGCATCTCAAGCCTCGCCAGGATTACCATCTGTCCATTGCTATTGAATCTTTGTTGATGTATTTATTTGTTAAAAAAGTCTGCCTCATCCCACACAAAACAACACACCATGCCTCTATGTAGGCTTGACCTACATTTTAAATTAAGCACGAGTTCTTACCGATTGCTTTAAATGGCAGTCGGTGTACTATTACGGTACATACATTGCTGTATTTTATTTGCGATTACACATTGCCAACATAAACAAACTAGGGAACATTTGCGAGTTTAATGTCGCTATGTCGTTGATATAACCACGAGTCTCAATACTCCTTGTAAGGAGAGTGTTGCTTACACTGGGGATGCCTGGGCAAATTGTGTTAAAGTCGTGGTTAACACTCCTCAAAGCACACCACAATGTCAAGGAGCTGTCTTTGGAAAACGTTAATTAGCTTTAATTTAACAGATCTTTCACCTATGGAGTTGGGAGTGAGTTTCATCAGCCCAGACTTAAAAAAATTAATTTAAAACGGCACGAGTTTGGCCACGAAACCGCGTTCACTTTGAGCTAAAGTTAGAGGTAACTTAAGTAAACTGAGCGTTTAACGCGAATGTAACAGTGTGAAGAGAACGATGTTTGTTACTCACGCCAATGCAGAAGACGCCGCGTTAAACGACACACGGGGGATGGGCGACCCACGACCCGGCCCGCGGACCAGGCTCCCGCCGGGGGCCTATCCCAGGCCTCCCGCAGGAAAACTAGGACTAGCGTATAGTCCGCGGCGGTCAAATATTGCTTTTCTTTTCTGCCCTTCTACTAAAGGGTGTTAGCTTCACGCAGACGGACTCGCAGCACCCCATCTAATCGTTAGCTACGGAGGGTGGCCGGTCCAAGGACTGTGGGCGGGGATGGGCGAGGCGCGCCCCGTGTACACGGGGACGATATTCCCGCCGGGGCCTAGCCTAGGCTTCCCGGATAAAAACTAGGCAACGATGAAAAGACCCGCGCGGGTCGGGGTCCGGACGCAGACTTTTAGTCATTTCTCTTACAACTTTAAACATTAATTCGTAACATTTAACTATCGCCGTGCGCTGGAAAGTTGCGTTGCTACTGTGTGGCAAAGCGATCGTCGCCTAATGAGGAAGATGCAGTAAATTGTGAAGGGAACGCGTGCTCCGAACCACCGTCTGGGGCTTAATTCTTTAATTCACGTTGCCGCGGCTATAACGCAGAGCGAGTTACGAGTTACACACATTGTGCCATTGTGATCGCGTCCTTATTTTCGATATAACCGCATTAAAGTTCGTGGCACGTGTTGTTGCTAAACGTTTGCCCACCTTTGCTCGGGGAGTGACTGCTTAATTGGGACGTGGGGGGGTACGTTTGGGTGTCGTTGTGCGGCCCCATCCGGAATATCCCCTCGTTTTGGGTTATCGATTTAGTCTATTCACCATAGTGTTATCGATTTAGTCTATTCACCCTAGGGTTATCGATTTATCCTACTCACCCAGGGTTATCGATTTATCCTATTCACCCTAGGGTTATCGGTTTATCCTATTCACCATAGGGTTCTCGATTTATCCTATCCACCTAGGGTTATCGATTTATCCTATTCACCTAGGGTTATCGATTTAGTCTATTCACCATAGGTTATCGATTTATCCTACTCACCCAGGGCTCTCGATTGATCCTATTCACCCAGGGTTATCGATTTATCCTATTCACCCTAGGGTTATCGATTTATCCTATCACCCAGGGTTCTAGATTTATCCTATTCACCTAGGGTTGTCGATTTATCCTATCACCCTAGGGTTATAGATTTATCCTATTCACCCTAGTGTTATCGATTTATTCTATTCACCAGGGTTCTAGATTTATCCTATTCACCCAGGGTTCTAGATTTATCATATTCACCCCAGGGTTCTAGATTTATCCTATTCACCCTAGGGTTATCGATTTATCCTATTCACCCTAGGGTTATCGATTTATCCTATTCACACTGGGTTCTAGATTTATCCTATTCACCCAGGGTTCTAGATTTATCCTATTCACCTAGTGTTATCGGTTTATCCTATTCACCCCAGGGTTATCGATTTATCCTATTCACCCTCGGGTTGTAGATTTATCCTATTTTATCCTATTCACCAGTGTTCTCGATTTATCCTATTCACCCCAGGGTTATCGATTTATCCTATTCACCCAGGGTTCTCCTATTCACACTGGGTTTCTCCAATCACATCGGGTTTCTTCACGCTTTTGCCACGCTCTCCGTTACAGCACACAATGACATGACATAGTAACAACACGCAGACACATTCGACTGCACGGCCACCCCTTTAAACGATATTTTGAAACGTTTTAAATATCGAAACCACGGTAAAATTGCCAATAACAGTGATATTTTCCACCAGTAATGATCACACGTTACTCTATATTTCGCTTGACCCTGACGCATGTCAACGTCTAAGATTTGCAGCTGCACCCTAGCACTGACCCCTAACACATTTAGCTCAGCAGCTAAATGCAAGTTCTGTACAGTAACCGAGTACTAGCATGGACAATGAAAGCCATCTAGCAACGAAAAGGGATATCCTACCTATTAAATCGTGGTCTGGGGTCAGTGGAGGGGTTCACGTGGCCAAGGGAGCTGGGGAAACAGTGCTGATCCATCCATGGTGGAACCCCACACATCATAGATTCACCACACGTGTACTGTGTTACAATGACAACCCCACACACCACAGACTCACCACACGTGTACTGTGTTACAATGACAACCTTACACACCATAGACTCACCACACGTGTACTGTGTTACAATGACAACCTTACACACCACACGTGTACTGTGTTACAATGACAACCCTACACACCACACGTGTACTGTGTTACAATGACTACCACACACACCACAGACTCACCACACGTGTACTGTGTTACAATGACAACCACACACACCACAGACTCACCACACGTGTACTGTGTTACAATGACAACCCTACACACCACAGACTCGCCACACGTGTACTGTGTTACAATGACAACTCTACACACCACAGACTCACCACACGTGTACTGTGTTACAATGACAACTCCACACCCACAGACTCACCACACGTGTACTGTGTTACAATGACCCCCTACACACCACAGACTCACCACACGTGTACTGTGTTACAATGACAACTCTACACACCACACGTGTACTGTGTTACAATGACCCCCTACACACCACAGACTCACCACACGTGTACTGTGTTACAATGACCACCCTACACACACCACACGTGTACTGTGTTACAATGACAACCCTACACACCACACGTGTACTGTGTTACAATGACCCCCTACACACCACAGACTCACCACACGTGTACTATGTTACAATGACAACCCTACACACCACAGACTCACCACACGTGTACTGTGTTACAATGACCACCCTACACACCACACGTGTACTGTGTTACAATGACAACTCCACACACCACAGACTCACCACACGTGTACTGTGTTACAATGACAACCACACACACCACAGACTCACCACACGTGTACTATGTTACAATGACAACCCTACACACCACAGACTCACCACACGTGTACTGTGTTACAGTGACAACCCCACACACCATAGACTCACCACACGTGTACTGTGTTACAATGACAACCCCACACACCACAGACTCACCACACGTGTACTGTGTTACAATGACACCCTACACACCACAGACTCACCACACGTGTACTGTGTTACAGCGACAACCCCACACACCACAGACTCACCACACGTGTACTGTGTTACAGTGACAACCCCACACACCACAGTCTCACCACACGTGTACTATGTTACAATGACAACCCTACACACCACAGACTCACCACACGTGTACTGTGTTACAATGACAACCCCTACACACACCACACGTGTACTGTGTTACAATGACCACCCCTACACACACCACACGTGTACTGTGTTACAATGACCACCCTACACACACCACACGTGTACTGTGTTACAATGACAACCCCTACACACACCACATGTGTACTGTGTTACAATGACAACCCTACACACCACACGTGTACTGTGTTACAAGGACAACCCTACACACACCACATGTGTACTGTGTTACAATGACAACCCTACACACCACACGTGTACTGTGTTACAATGACCACCCCTACACACACCACACGTGTACTGTGTTACAATGACAACCCCTACACACCACACGTGTACTGTGTTACAATGACAACCCCTACACACCACACGTGTACTGTGTTACAATGACAACCCCTACACACACACGTACTGTGTTACAATGACAACCCTACACACACCACACGTGTACTGTGTTACAATGACAACCCCTACACACACCACACGTGTACTGTGTTACAATGACAACCCCTACACACACCACACGTGTACTGTGTTACAATGACCCCCTACACACCACACGTGTACTGTGTTACAATGACAACCCTACACACCACACGTGTACTGTGTTACAATGACAACCCCTACACACACCACACGTGTACTGTGTTACAATGACAACCCCTACACACACCACACGTGTACTGTGTTACAATGACAACCCCTACACACACACGTGTACTGTGTTACAATGACAATCCCTACACACACACACGTGTACTGTGTTACAATGACAACCCCTACACACACCACACGTGTACTGTGTTACAATGACAACCCCTACACACACCACACGTGTACTGTGTTACAATGACAACCCTACACACCACACGTGTACTGTGTTACAATGACAATCCCTACACACCACACGTGTACTGTGTTACAATGACACCCCTACACACACCACACGTGTACTGTGTTACAATGACAACCCTACACACCACACGTGTACTGTGTTACAATGACAACCCCTACACACCACACGTGTACTGTGTTACAATGACACCCCTACACACACACACGTGTACTGTGTTACAATGACAACCCCTACACACACACTACTGTGTTACAATGACAACCCTACACACCACACGTGTACTGTGTTACAGACAACCCTACACACCACACACTGTGTTACAATGACAACCCTACACACCACACGTGTACTGTGTTACAATGACAACCCTACACACACACGTGTACTGTGTTACAATGACAATCCCTACACACCACACGTGTACTGTGTTACAATGACAACCTACACACACACGTGTACTGTGTTACAGACACCTACACACACACGTGTACTGTGTTACAATGACCACACGTTATTCGCAACAGTGCGGATGAGAGGGTTGCGTTAGAGGGTGGTCATCATCAACAACAACAACAAGACGCTCATAAGAATCGCGTTACGTTGCTAAACCGAACTTTAATTGCCGTGTTCCTCCAGTACAGCAGCAAGGACATTGTTGGGACATCTAACACCAAAGCACAATTCATCATTCCCTTAATGAGGGTTTGTTTTAGTAGCTTTGCTACGTTTAACACAAGCACACGCGTGTACACGAACACGTGTGAAATAGAGAACCGGTACCATCGCAACTCACGTGTGTGTGTGTGTACTGTACGTGTATATACTGTCTATTTGTACATGGTATTCATGTGTATGCACTGTATGTATATTACAGTAATGTACTGTATCTGTGCGTGTGTTATTCGTGTTAGTGTACAGTGTCGTGTGTAAATGTGTACGTGTACAGTATATCTGTGTGCAGTTATGTTAAGAGCTGCGTTGACATTGTATTCTTACCTTACACACGTACTGCTGCTGCTAGGTGGACAAGGTGGTGATGATGTGTGTTGTTTGCTGGCTGGCTGGCTTGCCTTGCTTGGTTTTTTTAAGGGGGCAATTGTATTTCTTGAAGCCCAAAGAAAGACCACCACCACCACTACCACCACTACCACAAGCCTTGTGTTCTTGCAATGGCTGTTAGATAGAGTCAGCGAGGTGATCACAGACTGGATCTACCATAAGAAGGGCTGCTACATAGCCCAGTTCTTTCTATGAACACACACACACGCATATACACACACACACACGTGCATATACATACACACAGACAGACACACGCGCACTGCCTCGCTCCCACTCCCTCGGCCACTCTTCATGGAGCGCGCGTGCGTGCGTGCACGCGCGTGTGTGAGTGTGTGTGTATGTGTGTATGTATATACACACACACTCACACACATATACACACACACATATATACACACACACCTACACACACACTGTCACACACACATATATATACACACACACACTNACACACACACACCTACACACACACACTCACACACACATATATACACACACACACTCACACACACACCTACACACACACACTCACACACACATATATACACACACACACTCACACATACACACACACACCTACACACACACACTGTCACACACACACATATATACACACACACACAATCATACACACCTATAGACATACACACACACAGTCACACACACATACACACACTCACACACACACTCACACATACACACACTCACTCACACATATATACACACACACACATATACACACACACATACACACACACATATCTACACACACACACATATATACACACACACACAATCATACACACCTATAGACATACACACACACAGTCACACACACATATACACACACTCACACGCATATATACACACACACAATCATACACACACACCTACACACACACACTGTCACACACACATATATACACACACACAATCATACACACCTATAGACATACACACACACTGTCACACACACATATACACACACTCACACACACATATATATACACACACATATATACACACACCTATACACACACCTATACCCACACACACTGTCACACATCACACACATATATACACACACTCCTATAGACACAATCATACACACCTATACACACACCTATATACACACACCTATACACATACACACACTGTCACACACACTGTCACACACATATATACACACACAATCATACACACCTATACACACACCTATATACACACACCTATACACATACACACACTGTCACACACACTGTCACACACATATATACACACACAATCATACACACCTATACACACACCTATATACACACACCTATACACATACACACACTGTCACACACACTGTCACACACATATATACACACACAATCATACACACCTATAGACATACATACACATCTACACACATACATACACACCTATACACATCTATACACATACACACACAATCATACACACCTATACATATACACATAATCATACACACCTATAGACATACATACACACAAAGATAACAAAGATCCCCCGTATAGCCTTAACAGACTGTAGGGCAAGTGCTGTTAGCGAACACCTATGAAGGCCAACACGGCACACAAGGGGGTGGGTGGCCAGCACCACGCCCGGCCGCCTTTGTCTCCCCAGTGGCGATGTTTACACACCGCACCAGGTACTCATTTGAGGCTGAGTCGACCTAGGGGAGGCCCAGAATCGGGACATAGACATACACGCACACATACACAAAGGCATACACAAACTAACACACCAATACACGTAGACACACACACTCACACACCTACACACATAGACACACACTCACACACCTACACACGTACACTCACACACGTAGACACACTCACACACCTACACACGTAGACACACACTCACACACCTAGACACACACACTCACACACCTACACACGTAGGCACACACACACTCACACACCTACACACTGAGACACACACACACTCATACACATACACACGTAGACACACACACACCCTACACACATAGACACACACTCACACACATAGACACACACACACCTACACACCTACACACTGAGACACACACACACTCACACACCTAAACACGTAGACACACACACTCACACACCTATACACTTAGACACACACTCGCACACCTACACACGTAGACACACACACACACTCACACACTTCGACACACACACACTGAGACACACACACTCACACACCTAAACACGTAAACACACACACACACTCACACACCTACACACGTAGACACACATACACTGACACACCTACACACTTAGACACACACACACCTACACACGAAGACACACATACACACTCACACACCTATACACATAGACACACACACACACCTACACACGTAGACACACATACACTGACACACTTAGACACACACACACTCACACACCTACACACGAAAACACACACACACACCTACACATACACACTCACACACCTATACACATAGACACACACACACCTACACACGTAGACACACATACACTGACACACCTACACACTTAGACACACACACACTCACACACCTACACACGAAANCACACACACACACACCTACACACGTTCACACACCTATACACGTAGACACACACACTCACACACCTACACACGTAGNCACACACACACACTCACACACCTACACTCGAAAACACACAACACACCTACACACGTAGACACACAAACACTCACACACCTACACACGTAGACACATCACACTCACACACCTACACACGTAGACACACACACACTCACACACCTATACACGTAGACACACACACACTCACACACCTACACACGTAGACACACACACACTCACACACCACATCGACACACACACGCATACACACCTACACACGTAGACATACACACTCGTCCACATTCTTTAATGTAATATACAGCACATGCATGTGTCGTTCAATTTTGTTCACAGAATGTGCACGTTTGCACTAAACCAAGGCTGCTGTGTGTGTACCGCATGTGCTGTGTACTCTACACACGTGTTGTAATTGAGTATCTCACACACACACGCCAATGTTGCAAACCATGCACCGATGAATGATTGCAAACCTCTGCAACCACACGGCACGAGCTGGTAGGGGTTCGTCCACTCTTTATTACAGCGGTGTGCATCACCAGATCACCAGAATGTCACCCAGCAGTAGCAGCAGCAGAACCACAACATATCTGAGAAGCTAAGCGGGGTTTGAGCCTGGATTGTCAGTGCTTTTAGATGGGCAATCACCGAATGCATTCAAGTACAGGGGGGTATCAAATGTAAGTACAGGGGGGGTATCAAATCCTTTGTTGTGCTGTTCTCCATCCCACCATCACCATCAACACGTGCCAGCGTGGGAAGTATTGCCTTCATCCAGCAGTGGATTATAGAGCGACTACGGTATATTATTATCGTGCAACACACTGAATGTGTTCAATGCAGTAACGCGTGTATCATGCACTGCAGTGTTTTAATAATTTATAACGTGTACAGTATGATTCTGTACGCGTATACGACACCACATTACGTGTACTGTACACTACACAATTCGTACTGTACAATACTTAATGCATTGGCGTCTTGTGCAAAGTGACTGCACACCGATTAACACGCAATTTGACGTGTGCACTACAATGTGTTCATAGTGCAGTGTGCACCTGTACACAGTGCAAGTAGCTCCACTGTTACTCCTTCGCAGCACGTGGCAAGCACTGTACCGCACCACGTGGCAAGCGCAGCACGTGTCACGCACTGTACCGTGCCACGTGTGCGTGTCCTGCACGTGTGCCCCCACTGTACACGACACAATGCATGGCAATGGGGGAGCGGTGGTGCAACGGTGGGCGCACAGCAGCAGCCAATAACTTAAACCGGTCAAGGACCCCTAGGTAGACTCGGCCTTAAATGAGTAACCTGGTACGGTGTGTACACATCAGTACTGGGAGACAAAGCGGTTTTGGCCATACCACTTCATAAGTGCTGGCAACAGCACTTGCCCCCCGTCTATGAGGGCTACACGGGGAACTTTATCTGTTGTGTCGCATGGTCAACTGAGCCACGCGGCTCTCACGTGTTCAGGAGCCACGGAGGAAGCGGCGGAAATTCCGCATTCCTATGGCGGGGCGAGTACATCCATAATCACGGCCGCTCGGCTCCCTCACAAATTATACTTGTTTTTTATCGACCACGAAGGAATGATGGAATCGCGAACCGCTCGCTCCACCGCTCAGCCACGTGGTCGGGGATTTAAGTAATCGATAACTACCGATTATAGATTCGATAAAAAACTAACTTAGTTGAGCTGGTGGAGGAATTTTGAGTTAAAACTTTCGTGACTGCAGGAATTCATATTCTTGGTTCTTTCGGTAAAGTCACGTAGATGGAAAAGAAAAATATTTTAAAATGTATTTTCTATCTGGTGGGGGAAGTCTAATCTCCGTCGCCCCACGTGTGCCGCTGGCCGGGAGGTGACAGTAGGGGTTTGATGACGTCATCGCCATCAGCAGCCGCGTCACGTGGCTTGGAGGGGGTTTCCCGCCTTCGGTAAAATAAACTGTTGGGACGGCCGTTATTTTTAAAAGGATCCGAGTAATCGAACACAAGGAAGTCGATTAATCGATATATATCGATAAATCGATCGCGAGGGATGGCTCCAATCACTTCACCGTATGATACCACGTGCACTGTACTTCACACGCGTACACTGAACTTCACACGTATGCACTGCACTTCACACGTGTGCACTGTACTTNACACACGTGCGCACTGTATTTCGCACACACGTGCACTGTACTTCACACACGCGCGCACTGTACTTGGCACACGTGCGCACTGTACTTCGCACACTGTACTTCACACGTGTGCACTGTACTTCACACGTGCGCACTGTACCTCGAACGTGTGAATTGTAATTCACACGTGCGCACTGTGCTTCATACGCGCGCACTGTACTTCACCCGCCGCGTACTGTACTTCACACGTGTGCACTGTACTTCACGTGCGCACCGTACTACACACGTGTNCACTGTACTTCACACGCACTGTACTTCACACGTATACGCACTGTACTTCACACGTGTACGCAGCGCGTGACGCATCTGGGCGAGATCTTGACTCGTCTGATCATTGTTTAGAGATCACGTACAGTGCATACACTGCACATGTAACATCCCATCTCTCAATCCACTGCTGGATGATTTCCCTCTCCACGCCGTTCAGGTCGTGGGTTTAGTTTGACCAAACTTGACACTGGTGAACTACAGTACAGTAACACACCTTGTGTGCTGAATAGCTACAGTACCGCATGTGTACTGTGCGTGTGTGTACTGTAGATCGTACACATTCAATCCTGAAAATGTTAGCAATGGGGAGACAAAGGCAGCTGGGAGTTTTACTGGCAACACTAACCCGTTCGCTGTGCCATTGCTGAAATAGGTGCTCGCAAACATCAACAGTCCGTGCAGACAACGTGGAGCTCTACTCTGTGGCTATTTGATGTGGACCCTGTACAGTACAGAACTTAAATTTCGATTTAAAGCTTCGTGACTGCAGGGATTCATCTTCTTGGTTCTTTCGGTAAAGTCACGCAGAAGGAAAATAATAAAATAATAAAATATAATNAAATAATTCTCACGACGTTTCGGCCACAACGCAAGCAGCCGTCCTCAGGTGAAGAACAGGTCTGTCATTCAGACTCTGTCTTCTCGACAGACCTGTTCTTCACCTGAGGACGGCTGCTTGTGTTGTGGCCGAAACGTCGTGAGAATAATTAATTGTTTTATTTTATTATTTAATTATTTCCATTCTACGTGACTTTACCGAAAGAACCAAGAAGATGAGTACAGAACTTATTTTGCCAATCCACTGCTGGATGAGCCCCCACACTGCCTAATGGTTGTTGTGTCCATACTTCACCACGCTGGTCAATGCGGGTTGAATGCGGAGAACATCGGCGTGTGAGCACAGCACTGTAACATTATAGCATTATGCTGTAGTAACATTGCGTGCATGTCAAGGCAGCCTTGCTTGTATGTCTGTGTCTGGTTTGCCCTGTGTGTGTGTGTTGCATGCTTGCTGTCTGTGTCTGCCCTGTGTGTGGTGTGTGTGGCAGGCTTGGTGTGTGTGACAGGCTTGCTGTGTGTGTGTCTGGTTTGCCCTGTGTGTGGTGTGTGGCAGACTTGCTGTATGTGTCTGTTTTGCCCTGTGTGTGTGTGTGTTACAGGCTTGCTGTGTGTGTGTATATCACCTTTGTGTGTGTGGTGTGTGTGGCTGGCTTGCTGTGTGTGTGTGTGTTGTGTGGTGTGTGTGGCAGGCTTGCTGTGTGTGTGGTGTGTTGCAGGCTTGCTGTGTGTGTGTGTCTGGTTTGCCCTGTGTGTGGTGTGTGGCAGACTTGCTGTGTGTGGTGTGTGTGGCAGACTTGCTGTATGTGTCTGTTTTGCCCTGTGTGTGGTGTGTGTTACAGGCTTGCTGTGTGTGTGTATATCACCTTTGTGGTGTGTGTGGCTGGCTTGCTGTGTGTGGTGTGTGTGGCAGGCTTGCTGTGTGTGTGTCTGGTTTGCCCTGTGTGTGGTGTGTGTTACAGGCTTGCTGTGTGTGTGTATATCACCTTTGTGGTGTGTGTGGCTGGCTTGCTGTGTGTGTGTCTGGTTTGCCCTGTGTGTGGTGTGTGTTGTGTGGTGTGTGTTGCAGACTTGCTGTATGTGTGTGGTGTGTGTGTGACAGGCTTGCTGTGTGTGTGTCTGGTTTGCCCTGTGTGTGGTGTGTGTATAGCCCTTTGTGGTGTGTGTGGCTGGCTTGCTGTGTGTGTGTGGTGTGTGTTGCAGGCTTGCTGTGTGTGTCTGGTTTGCCCTGTGTGTGGTGTGTGTATAGCCCTTTGTGGTGTGTGTGGCAGGCTTGCTGTGTGTGTGTGGTGTGTTGCAGGCTTGCNGTGTGTGTGTGTCTGGTTTGCCCTGTGTGGTGTGTGTAACAGGCTTGCTGTGTGTGTGTGTGTGTGGCAGGCTTGCTGTGTGTGTGTCTGGTTTGCCCTGTGTGTGCTGTGTGTTGCAGGCTTGCTGTGTGTGTGTCTGGTTTGCCCTGTGTGTGTGGTATGTGTGGCAGACTTGCCCTGTGTGTGTATATCACCTTTGTGGTGTGTGTGTGTGTCTGGTTTGCCCTGTGTGTGTGTGTGTGTGGCAGACTTGCCCTGTGTGTGTATATCACCTTTGTGGTGTGTATGTGGCTGGCTTGCTGTGCAAGCTGATGATGATGGGCATGGCCAGCTATGCTACAACAGCAGCAGCTTCTGGATGTGTGCACTGGGCTGGAATGCGAATCGCGGGTGGGGAAGGGCGGACAGACCTCGCAGGACGAGCACGTGTGTTAGTGAATGTGTGTGTGGAGCGGTGGCGCAGCGGTTAGCGCGTTCAGCTATACGAACCTGGCAACAAGAGTTCGATTCTCGCTCACGGCCAATACCCAGCGACGATTATCTGATCCGGTCCTGGGCATCTTCTAGGTCGTCTCGGTCTCAAATGAGTCACTGATGCGGTGTGTAAACATCGCCACTGGGGAGACAAAGGCGGTCGGGCGTGGTGCTTGCCACCCACCTCGTGTGCCGTGCCGGCCTTCATAGGTGCTCGCTAACAGCACTTGCCCTACAGTCTGTTGCAGGCTACACGGGGATCTTTGTCTTTGGGAGCGGTGACGCAGCGGTTAGCGAGCTGAGCTCCGAACCTCCACCTGAGGACGGCTGCTTGCGTTGTGGCCGAAACGTCGTGAGAATTATTTTATTTTTTATTTTTATTATTTCTCTACGTGACTTTACCGAAAGAACCAAGAAGAGGAGCGCAGACTAAAGTAGTTTACAACGTGGGTCAAAGTTTTTGGGTTGGCGAGGCCACAATTGCACCACTGTGGCTCGTGTCTTTAATTTTCTATTCACGAATGAGATGCCTGTTGACGATGATCTGATTCGTTGATGGTTTCCACCAGCAGTGACTTCGAGGTGCAATGTCAAAGCCAGGAGGTGCTGCCATGTTTGGGGAGTCCAGAATGGGGAGTTCATTGTGGACGTCTGCGTTGATAATTAGTTTTTTACCCTTCTATCTGGCAACAAAACTGACACCTTTTTTACTAGGAGTCATGTTTGCATAGACCACAATACCTGCAGTCATAATGCAAAAAAAACACAACTCTGATAATGTATGCACTGTCCTTGAAGTTGATTGGTCCACACCCGAGACAGCTTTCCTTAGAGCCTAGTCTCACATGGGTTGGACCAGATGACGCCAAAAGGCGCACAACTCAAAGATAAAATGGTAAAAAAACAATTATCATATTTTTTTACTGCCAAATGAGGTACCAATGACGTCTGCGTTGTTCCACGCTGTTCGCCAGCGACGTTTCGGACCTGGGTGCGATTCCAGGATTGAGATTCCTCGGCTGGTGACAGCAGCAGGAGCAGCAGCGATTCCCCAGAAGTCGTGGCGGTGGGAGCGAGGATCATAGTCGAGGTCTTTCCTGGTCGATGGGTTTATCGTTGGCAAGAAAAACTTGAATTTCGATTGAAAGCTTTCGTGACTGCAGGGATTCATCTTCTTGGTTCTTTCGGTAAAGTCACGTAGAAGGGAAATAATAAAATAAAATAAAACATTTAACACAATAAAATAATTTAATAAAATACTTTTATTATGTTTATTTTTATGTTTTAAAATAAAATAATTTAATAAATAATTTTATTATGCTTTCTTTTATGTTTTAAAAATAAAGCATAATAAAAGTATTTTATTAAATTATTTATTGTGTTTATTTTTATCATTTAATCATTTCCCTTCTACGTGACTTTACCGAAAGAACCAAGAAGATGAAAAACTTGGGCCAACTCCCGTGCAGTTTGCGTGTCTCGGCGAATATTTGATGGCAAAATTATTCAAACTACTGTACGGTAGGGAAATAAGCAAGCCTTGTAGTCGGGGTGGAGGGAGGGGAGTGGGGTATACAAGAATGGGGTGCTAAATATTTCCGGCTAGCAAGACCAGACCAGTGCTTAGACGCTCCACATTCCTATGACAGGGGTGAATAAAGACCTGGAATGAAGTTTGAAGTAATGTACATCTACAGCACATACATACAGGAGTATATATTTTAGGATTGGAATACTAGCGAAGAGGCCAATAGTAACAAGTTAATTAATCGCTGCGTCAAAATAACATTCAAGCAATGGTAGAGAGGTGGGGTTTAAACCCTCACTACGGCCAACTTGGACAATATTTAGTTGCAGAAATAATGAAGCATTAACCCCCCAAAACGACCAGGCTATACGTGTGGATTAGAACGCAACGCACTACGCATGAGTGTGGATCCCAGGGTGAGAGAGATCTTCCTTATCACGCTGCCGTGGGTCATACACGTGGAGTGATGCAGCACGTTTCAGACGCATCAGTTCCATGTGCTGCTACTGCCGAGTTAGGCCAGATTTCAGTTTTCAGTTTCATTTATTTGGTATAGCCCTGTGAGCCATTCGGCTCTTGAATCGGTTGCAACCGCAACAAGCAAAAAACTAAAAACATGGAGAAGAAACCATCTTAAAGTGACTCCGTGCACACAGAATAATCCTGGAAAAAAACAGCAAAAAACAGCAAAAACTTCCAGAAAAGGCACCGCACACCAACGCTAAGTGCAAAAAGTGTGAGTGGTGTCAGGCAGGCCACCTGCGAGGTTCAGGTGAAGCGGTGAGCATTTGATGAGTTGAGTGTCTGGTGAATGGCGTGTGTTTGGTGAGTCTTTGACTGAACGTGCATGAGCGTTTGGTGAGCCGGTGAGTGTTGAGTCTCTGGTGAGTGGTGTGTGTAGGTGTGAGTGATGTCTTCTGACTCAGGTGTGTCACGCCGTCTCGTCTGTAGGACGGGCTGCCTCTTACTCATGAGGATAGACCACCCTGACAGTGGTTGCTGNCCCACGGGGCTGTGTGCGTGTCGCTCCCAGTGTGGTGGTGCATGCGGTGGATTCGTGTGTGGCAGCCTCTGTCATTAGTTCCACAATGTTACGCAACAGTGAACGTGCGCGTAGGTGAGTGGGCGTAGGTGAGAGGGTGTAGGTCAGGNTGTGTGTGTGTAGGTGAGTGGGTGTAGGTCAGTGTGTGTAGGTGAGGGTGTGTGTGTGTGTGTAGGTGAGTGAGTGTGTGTAGTGTGGGTGTGTGTGTGTAGGTGAGTGGTGAAGGTAAGTGGGTGTGTGTGTGTAGGTGAGTGGGGTAGGTAAGTGTGTGTGTGTAGGTGAGTGTGTACGTGAGTGGGTGTAGGTCAGTGTGTGTGTGTAGGTGAGTGGGTGTAGGTAAGGGTGTGTGTGTAGGTGAGTGAGTGTAGGTAGGNTGTGTGTGTGTGTAGGTGAGTGGGTGTAGGTAANNGGTGTGTGTGTGTGGGTGAGTGGGTGTACGTGAGTGGGTGTAGGTGGGTGNGTATGTGTGTGTTGGTGAGTGGTGTAGGTAGGGTGTGTGTGTGTAGGTGAGTGGTGTAGGTAAGTGTGTGTGTGTACGTGAGTGGGTGTAGGTAAGGGTGAGTGTGTGTTGGTGAGTGGGTGTAGGTAAGGGNGAGTTGTGTGTGTAGGTGAGTNGGTGTNAGTAAGGTNAGTGTGTGTTGGTGAGTGGGTGTAGGTAAGTGTGTGTGTGTACGTGAGTGGGTGTGTACTAGGGTGAGTGTGTGTTGGTGAGTGGTGTAGGTGTNTGTGTGTACGTGAGTGGGTGTAGGTNGGTGAGTGTTGTTGGTGAGTGGGTGTAGGTAAGGGTGCGTTGTGTGTGTAGGTGAGTGGGTGTAAGTAAGGGTGTGTGTGTTGGTGAGTGGGTGTAGGTAAGTGTGTGTGTGTACGTGAGTGGGTGTAGGTGAGTGTGTGTGTAGGTGACCCACCCCCTCGTGTGTGTGTAGGTGAGTGTGTGTATAGGGTGAGTGTGTGTGTGTGTAGGTAAGGGTGTGTGTGTGTAGGTGAGTGGGTGTGAGGTCANTGTGTGTGTGTAGGTGAGTGGGTGTAGGTAAGGGTGTGTGTGTGTACGTGAGTGTGTGTAGGTGTGTGTGTAGGTGAGTGTGTAGTGGGTGTAGGTGAGTGGGTGTATGTAGGTGAGTGGGTGTTAGTGTGTGTGTGTAGGTGAGTGTGTGAAGGTAAGGGTGTGTGTAGGTGAGTGGGTGTGGGTGTGTGTGTGTAGGTGAGTGGGTGAAGGTAAGGTGTGTGTGTAGGTGAGTGGGTGAAGGTAAGGGTGTGTGTNTGTAGGTGAGGGTGTGTGTGTGTGTAGGTGAGTGGGTGAAGGTAAGGGTGTGTGTGTAGGTGAGTGTGTGTAGGTGAGTATGTGTAGGTGAGTGGGTGAAGGTAAGGGTGTGTGTGTAGGTGAACGATGGGAGCGGTGTGCAGTGGTTAGGGTGCTGCGCTTAAAACCTGGCGACCAGAGTTCGATTCCCGCTCACGGCCAACATCAGACACGATTATCTAAGCCATTCCTGGGCCTCCCCTAGGTCGACTCAGCCTCAAACGATACCTGGTGTGGTGCGTAAAAAACAGCACACTCGGGAGACAAAGGCGGCCGAGCGTGGTTCTGGCCACCCACCCCCTGTGTGCCGTTCCGGCCTTCATAGGTGCTCACTAACAGCACTTGCCCTACAGTCTGTTAAGGCTACACGGGGATCTTTGTCTTTTTGCAGGTGAACTGGGGGAGCGGTAGTGGAGCGTGGCACAACCAAGTTCGATTCCCGCTCACGGCCTAATACCAGTGACGAGTATCTGAACCGGTCCTGGGCCCCCTCTAGGTCGACTCAGCCTCAAATTAGTACATCACTTGGCTCGGTGTGTTAAACATCACCATTAGGGAGACAAATGCGGCCGAGCGTAGTGCTCGGCCGCATTTGTCTTCACAGGTGCTCGCTAACAGCACTTCTTGCCCCTACGGCCTGTGAAGGGCACACGTGGGGATCTTTGTCTTCACTTTGCGTGTGCGTGTCCGCACAGATGCAGGAATGTGCAGGAATGTGCGGCATAGAGCGCACTGTAAAGTCGCTCTCACGGGGCCGGTGGCGCGTCCTGGCGGGGCTCGGCACACAGATTCCCGGTTCGGATCCAGTGGGCCGCCCAATTAATACTTCGGCTTGATTAACCGCACGACTTCGCCGTCTATGTTAAAACATTCGCAGGACTGGGTCGGTGTGGGTCATCATTCTATAAATGAAAATTCACCTGAAAATGTCTCATTTTAGAGGGCTGAGCAATTTGGCGGATAGTCTCTACCGGAATTGGCATCGATCTCGCGGTGACTATTGAAAGCAGATTTTTGTTGTTGTAATAGTATGATATTAAAATAAAATAAATTAATAATAGCGAAAATCTATTTCTCGGTATAGCTTCAGTCAGAGTTGCCAATCCACCCACAGTGAGTTTTTGAGTGAGTTACGTGGGGTACTGTACTAAAAGTCTGTGGGCAGTGCAGTCGTCAGCGCGTGTGACTCAGCAGATCCGTCAACACGCCACTGATATGACCAGTGAATGTGATTAAACAATTATAAACAGGAATAAGTTGTTGAACTGTCATTAAGAGACGTAGTTACTCACACACATCGGGTACAAAGATCACCCGTATGGTCATGTTGGGACAAGCGCTGTGAGCGAGCAGTGCACTTGTTGTGTGCCAGGCTAGGTGCAGGAGGAGGTCACAGAACCACACACACAGAACTACACACACACAGAACCACACACACACAGAATCACACACACAGAAACACACACACAGCCAACCACACAAAAGAACCAACACACACAGAACCACACACACACAGAACCACACACACAGAANCACACACACAGAACACACACACAGAACCACACACACAGAACACACACACAGAACACACACACACAGAACCACCACACAGAAACACACACACACAGAACCACACACACCAGACAACACACACAGAACCACACACACACAAACACACACACACACACATCGCACACACAGAACCACACACACAGAACACACACACACAGAACCACACACACACAGAACCACACACACAGAACACAAACACACAGAACCACACACACACAAAACCACACACACAAACACACACACAGAACANACACACACAGAACCACACACACCACACAGAACCACACACACAGAACCACACACACAGAACCACACACACAGAANACACACACACAGAACCACACACACACACGATACACACAGAACACACACACACACAGACACACGACATAACCACACACACAAACCACACACCAGAACCACACACACAGAACACACACACAGAACCACACACACAGAACACACACACATAGATCCACCCAGAACACAAGANCCACACAGAACCACACACACAGAANACACACACAGAACCACACACACAGAACACACACCACAGAACCACACACACAGAACACACACACACAGAACCACACACACACGAACACACACAGAACTCACACACACACAGAACACACACAGAACCACACACACAGAGACCAACACACACAGAACCACACACACAGAACCACACACACAGAAACACACACAGAACACACACACACAGAACCACACACACACACACACACAGAACNACACACCACAGAACCACACACACAGAACCACACACACAGAACNACACACACAGAACCACACACACACAAAACACACACACGAACCACACACACAAACATCCACACACAGAACCACACACACAGAACACACACACGAACCACACACAGAACCACACACACAGAACCACACACACAGAACACCCACACACACAGAACCACACACACACACACACACACAGAACACACACACACAGAACACACACAGAACACACACACAGAACCACACACNCAGAACCACACCAGAACCACACACACACCACACACACGAACACACACANACACACACACAGAACACACACACAGAACCACACACACAGACACACACATAACACACACAGAACCACACACACACACANACACACAGAACACACACACAGAACACACACACAGAACNACACACACACAGAACACACACCACTGTAGAACCACACACACAGACACACACACGAGAACCACACACACACACACACACAGAACCACACACCAGAACACACACCAGNAACACACACNGAANCACACACACACAGACACCACACACANACCACACNACACACACAGAACCACACACACGAACCACACACCAGAACCACACACACAGAACCACACACCAGTGAACACACACACACAGAACCACACACACAGAACACACACACAGAACCACACNCCAGAACCACACACAGAACAACACACAGAAACACANACAAACAGAACACACACAGAACACACACCAGAACACACACACNCAGAACCACACACACAACCACACACACAGAACNACACACACACACACCAGACCACACACAACACACAGAAACACACACACAGAACCAACACACAGAACCACACACAAAACACACACACAGAAACACACACAGAACCACACACACAACCACACACACAGAACTACACACCAGAACAACACACACAGAACCAACTGAACCNCTCACACACATAACCACACAACACAACAAACCACACACACACATAGAACCACACTCAGAACCACTCACACACATAACCACACACACACAGAACCACACACACACAGAACCACACACACTCACACACAGACAGAACCACACACAGACAGAACCACTCACACACACATATCCTGTCAGAGCCACACACACTCACCCCCATACACACACACTATGCCTGACCCAGAGCCACACACGTCTACATACTATACAGTACAAAGACAAAGATCCCCCGTGTAGCCTCAACAGACTGTAGGGGCAAGTGCTGTTANCGAGCACCTATGAAGGCCGGCACGACACACGATGGGGTGGGTAGCCAGCACCACGGCGAAGGCGATGTTTACACACCGCACCAGATACTCATTGAGGCTGAGTCTACCTAGGGAGGTACCGGATAATCGTCACTGGGTGGTGGTCGTGAGCGCTAACGACTACACTACCGCTTCCCTATACCCACACACACACACAGACCAACACACACAGACCAACACACACNCAGACCAACACACACACAACACCAATAAACATAGACCTATGTAGTACTGTATACATAAACACCAAAACAGACACGTACACAATACCATACGGTACACACACATACACACACCCTGACCCATACACACACCCTGACCCATACACACACCCTGCCCATACACACGTACACACNAACACACACCCTGACACACAAACTGAGACACACACACATAGACCCACCCAACATAAAACACAGACAAAGATTTCCCCTATACTTTNACATAATACCTACACAGACCCACATACAATACACACACATACATACACAAACCCACCACACACCCTGATACACATAAAACCATAAAATAACCACACACGCACACTCATACACAAGCCCACATCAATACCCACACACACACAAACTCAACCGCATGCACACCCATACATATACGCAAACACTGCTGCAGAAGAACTTGACAGACACACATTTGATACGTGTCCTGTACTCACACACGCTCACCATGCCACGTGCACACACACAGACACACACACAGACACACACAGACACACAGACAGACACACACGCAGACACACACACAGACACACATGCAGAATCGACACGCCGAACACTATTCCCCTCCCACTACACCCACGCATGCACTGTCACACACACACAGATACACACAACTCTCTCACACACACAGATACATACAGCTNACACACACACAGATACACACAACTCACACACACAAATACATACAACTTACACACACACACAACTCACACACACACAGACACATACAGCTTACACACACACACAGATACACACAACTCACACACACACACAACTCACACACACATAGATACATACAGCTCACACACACATATACATACGGCTCACACACACACACAGATACATATAACTCACACACACAGATACATACAGCTTACACACACACACAGATACATACAGCTTACACACACACACACAGATACACACAACTCTCACACACACACAGATACATACAGCTCACACACACACACAACTCACACACACACAGATACATACAGCTTACACACACACATATACATACAGCTTACACACACACACAGATACAGCTTACACACACTCACAGATACACACAACTCTCACACACACACGTACACTCAGACTCAAACACAAGCTACAACAACAATCGCCGCTCGCCACTCTGGTGGTGACGTCACGACGGGGCTTGTGCCAGGCTAGGTGCACGTTGAGGTCACGTGAAGTGTCGAACGCCCGCTGGCAGGAGGTCACGGGGCAGACCCAGGTGCCACGGGTCAACTGAGATGACCGAGATGACTGGCTGATGCACCACCTGTGCCCCCTACTGTGCCAACTTGCTGTGCTTTAGCCACCCGGCGCTCCGCTCGTTGTTGTGAGCGTCGCTCCTCCGCCCTCCGTTGTTGCACCTAGCCTGGCACTGCCCAGTGGCAGCGTCCTTCACGAGCCTCCTCCACAGAGGCCGATGTGATGTTGATTCACTCTTCATCACACCGGTGGGCTAAAGTAGTCAACTATTTTGTCTTTTGTCAACGTGACACATGTTTTACTGATTGGCCGTGTCGGGTGGTGGAGGGTTACGCGATCTAAACAAAAAATCTTTATTATGAATAATATTGGTCGCAAAAGCCTTACTTGTGTGTCTTATCTGGTATGTGGATGCGCCGATGACATTATTGTTGAACTAGCCTGGCCCATGCCTCCAAATCACTTTCACTGAAGTACATGACCCACGTGGGTATTCAGGGAACTAATAGGATGCCGAGGCTATTGCAAGGAGGCCGCTTTAACCAACACGTGGGAGATGAGATCACAGAAGGCAAATGGCTAATCAGCCTTGCCTGCATCCCCGAAAGGTTTTCATCTTCGGTGGGGCAGGGAGTGGGGTGGCATATACAACCACGACTACGAATCCTCACCTGTTTGACTGGGAGGGGAGCTCACAGAAGTCTACAATTCCCCACCACGCAAATTGACCCTTTCCACTGTTTTAACCACACGAAGGATCGCTTCCTGTTGTTTTTAAATCCTTTATATTAAGTTCGCTTGCTTGCTTGCTTACGACGTGCAAATCTTTCGGTCGTTTTTTAACCCACTTTCCGTGATCCAATCGAGCTGACGTTTTGCACACAGACTCGTTGTGCGTGACAATTTATTTTCCAAAATTTTACACTTTTTAGGAAAAAAAAATTATATTGAATTACCAATTGCTTAATGCTGCCATGCAATCATCTGACCCATAGGTGGCAGCCATCTCAAGCCAGAGGACGAGAGGACTCTAGCCGCCACGCATATAAAGGATTTATAGTGAAAAACTTTGTTTTTACGGGTTAATTTTTTTGTGTCTGGAGTCGACAGTTTTAAAGTGGCTGGAGTCAGAATCCAGTCCACTGCAGTTCCAGAAATCGACAGAGGTCCACGCGGTTACTGGTCCAGCTCCGACAGAGAGTTGGCAGCCTCTCCTCATTCCCAATGAACGACCCAGACATTCCACGGCGGCTAACGGCGGTCAGAATCCAGTCCACTGCAGCTCCAGAAATCGACAGAGGTCCACGCGGTTACTGGTCCAGCTCCCGGCAGAAAGTTGGCAGCCTCTCCTCATTCCCAATGAACAACCAGACGGCGGCTAGCGGCGGTCACTGACTCATTTCTGTGGAATCTCTGAGCGGAGAGGGGTTCGTTCCCCCTGGTTCCACCAAACATGGGGGCTTTGGCCAGAAGACATCATCGCCTCCAATCCCCTGGTGGTCTCCGCATACTTTTCTGGACATTCATTTACGGCGGAACGAGGGGGTTTGGGAGGTTACCAGCCCCTTGCAAAGACTCCGTTAGCCACTCTGGCGGATGGGAGGGTGTCATGGGGGGGGGTCATCAGCTGACCCGAATCAGCGTTACCTGCCCACCCCCACCCCCCAGAACTTTGCATTGCCACTCACTCACTCGGACTGCCGATTTGCCGCTTGCCACTGAACGCATGCGGCAAGCGGGCGGACGTGGGAGAGAGACGTGGGGTGGTGGTGGGTGGTGGTGGTGGGGTCACTTTGCCAGGCAAAAAACAAAAAACGCTCACACCGCAACTCACACAGATGCAGAACAAACAAGACGAAGATTGACCCCCCCCACCACCCTTCCAAACCCAGTTGTGTCGTCGCCTTCACGGAACTGTTGGGGGGCAAGGGTTGGTAGCCAGCAGTACGCAGGGAGTGGGTGGGAAAATACCACGCCCGGCCGCCTTTGTCTTCCCAGTGTTGACGTTTTACACGACGCGCTTGGTACGTACTAATTTAAGGCTGAGCCGACCGAGGGGATGCCCAGGACCGGTTCATGTATTTGGCGATGAATTGAACTCGGGTCGCCTGATCACTGTGCCACCGCTCCCCAAACATCACCAAAACCCCTCTGGTGGCAATACACACACACATCGTCACCACACCACCAACAACAACAACCACCACCCCTGTCATCATCACACAAAGCAACAGGTCTCCCGTACAGTCGCTAAAGACGCCTCGAGTTCCTTTCGCGAGAACTCATTACACCACACACACCACACACACTCCCCACACACACCACACACCAACCCCACACACACACCACACACACCACCCACACACACTACACACCAACCCCCCACACACACACACACACCCACACACCACACACACCAACCCCACACACACCACACACACCACACACACACCACACANACCACCCACACACACACCAACCACACCAAACCACATACACACCACTACACACACACCACACACACAGCACACACACACATCCCACCACACACATACCACACACACACACCATCCCACACACACCACCCCACACACCATCTCCCCACACACCATCCCACACACACCACACACACACCCAACACACACACACCATCCCCACACACACCACACACACCATCCCCACACACACCATCCCCACACACACCCCCACACACCAACCCCACACACACACACACACCAACCCTACACACCACACACACCATCCCACACACCAACCCCCCCACACACACCACACACCAACCCCACACACCACACACCATCCCCACACACACTCCGCCCACACACCAACCCCCCACACACCAACCCATACACACCAACCCCACACAAACCAACCCCACACACACACACCAACCCCACACACACACACACCATCCCAAACACCCCACACACCATCCCCACACACACCATCCCCACACACCAACCCTACACACANACACACACCACACATACACACACCATCCCACACACACCAACCCCACACACACACACCAACCCACACACACACACCATCCCCAAACACCCACACACACCATCCCACACACACCAACCCCAACACACCAACCCCACACACACACACACACACCAACCCCACACACACCACACACACACCAACCCCAACACACCACACATACCACACACCAACCCCACACACACCAACCCCACACACACACACACACCAACCCCACACACACCAACCCCACACACCACACACACACCAACCCCACACACACCACCCCCACACACACCACACATACCACACACCAACCCCACACACACCACACATACCACACACCAACCCCACACACACCAACCCCACACACACCACACACACCAACCCCCACACACACCAACCCCACACACCCCACACACACCAACCCCACACACCACACATACCACACACCAACCCCACACACACCACACATACCACACACCAACCCCACACACACCAACTCCACACACACCACACACACCATCCCTCACACACCACACACACCACCACACACACCACACACACCATCCCCACACACACCAACCCCACACACACCACCTCCACCCACCACCCCCACACACACCACCCCAGGCAGTGTTTGACGGATGTTTGTTTAAGGGTAGCCCATCCTCCATTCACCCTTCACCTCCCCAACCCTCACGGACTCCCACTGCCTCCTCACGACTCCCTCCCCATGCCCCTCCATCCTCACCCCTCCCTCCCTCCCACTCCCCCCAACGCTCCCCACTCCCCCCTCCCTCCCTCCCTCACTGCCCCCTCCTCCCCCTCCTCCCCCACTGCCCCTCCCTCCCCCTCCCCCCCCTCCCTCCCCACTGCCCCTCCCTCACTGCCCCTCCCTCTCTCACTCCCCTCTCCCCTCCCTCCCTCCCTCCCCCCTCACTCCCCCTCCCTCCCTCACTGCCCCCTCCCTCCCTCACTCCCTCACTCCCTCACTCCCCCTCCCTCCCTCCCTCCGTCCCCCATCCCTCCCTCACTGCCCCCTCCCTCCCTCACTCCCTCACTCCCCCCTCCCTCTCTCACTCCCCCTCCCTCTCCCCCTGCCCCTCTCACCCCCCTCCCTCCCTCCCTCACCCTCACTCCCCCTCCCACTCCCCAACGCCCCCACTCCCCCCTCCCTCACTCCCTCCCTCCCTCACTCCCCCATCCTCCCCAACCTCCCTCCCTCACTCCCCCTCCCTCCCCACTCCCCCCTCCCTCCCCCTCCCTCGCCCACTCCCCCTCCCTCCCCCTCCCTCCCCCATCCCTCCCTCACTGCCCCCTCTCACTCCCCCTCCCTCCCTCCCTCACCCCTCCCTCACTCCCCCTCCCTCCCTCACTCCCCCCTCCCTCCCTCCTCACTTCCCCCTCCCTCCCTCACTTCCCCTCCCTCACTCCCCCTCCCTCACTCCCCCCTCCCTCCCTCACTCCCCCCTCCCTCCCTCCTCACTCCCCCTCCCTCACTCCCCCTCCCTCACTCCCCCCTCCCTCCCTCCCTCACTGCCCCCTCCTCCCTCACTGCCCCTCCCTCCCTCACTGCCCCCTCCCTCCTCACTCCCCCTCCCTCCCTCACTCTCCCCGCTCTCCCACTCCCCCCTCACTCCCCTCTCCCTCCCCATCCCTCCCTCACTGCCCCTCCCTCCCTCACTCCCCCTCCCTCTCCCCCTGCCCCTCTCACCCCCCTCCTACTCCCCCTCCCTCTCACCCCACCCCTCCCTCTCCCCCTCTCTCACCCCCCCACTCTCCCCCCACCCCTCCCCGCTGAGACTCCCCTCACAGAGGCCCCCTCCCCCGCAACCCCCCCTCCGCCTCCCGTGTGCGCATGCGCAATCAGTCCCCCCCCCCCACATATAAAAATAACCATGAGAGTTGTTGTGCGGTGTCGTGATTGGTGCAAACGCGCCACGTGATGCGTGTGAACCTGCAGCGACCAGGACGGGTGAAACCAAGTGGCGAGACGCGAGGGGGGTGAGGTCGACGGTGCCTGGGATAGTCCAAGTCACGCAAAGCCGTGTTAAGGAATTCTCGGTAAAAAATTTATAAAAGTAAAATAAAAATAAAATAAAAATCACGACGTTTCGGAGGCAACACAAGCCTCCGTCTTCAGGTGAAACCTAAGAATACGTGTTAAGGAATGTTTACAAGTCGCATTATTACAACTAGATTGAAGCTTTCGTGACTGCAATGATTCATATTCTTAGGTTTTTTCGGTAAAGTCACGTAGGTAAAACATCAAAATTAATAAAAATAAAATAAAGATCACGACGTTTCGGAGACTTGTGTTGCCTCCGAAACGTCGTGATCTTTATTTTATTTATTAATTTTGATGTTTTACCTACGTGACTTTACCGAAAAACCTAAGAATATTATTACAACTGTTGTGGGTTGAATCGATGCGCGCACTCAACTTGGAGACAACATTATTTATTAACGCATAACAACCAACGTGAACACTGTACATAAGGGGCCGTCCATAAATGACGTCACGCGATTTTGGACGATTTTTTGACCCCCCTCGTCACATGACGTCACAAAGCCAGACCCGCCCCTAAAATAGACGTCACAAAGCTCTGCCCCCTTCCCCCCCCAAAAAATAAACATGCTTCAAATCGCTTTAAACTATTGTCATTGTAGTGCGTATTTAATGTGGCGCTGCACTCTGATGTTGTAGGAGAAAACATTTATTAAAAAGTCTATTTAATTAAGTAGAACGTGTTGTCTATGTTTATTTAAAGTTGCGCATTTTGATGTGACGTCACATTTCTCACCCCCCCCCTCCTCACACATCGTCACAAATGTCTGACCCCCCCCTCCCCCAGGTGCGTGACGTCATTTATGGACGGCCCCAAAGGGTGGTGACCACCGTTCCTAACCTCACGAACACTCGGGGAGTACTACACCGCGTGACCAGGTCACGTGACGGGCTGCCTGGTCCCGGGTTGAAGAGCCCAGCTCCCTCTTCTTGGTTCTCTCGGTAAAGTCACGTAGAAGTGAAATAATAAAATAATAAAAAAAAAATAAAATACAATTCTCACGACGTTTCGGCCACAACGCAAGCAGCCGTCCTCAGGTGAAGAACAGGTCTGTCGGAAAGACAGCGTCTGAATGAACGCCCTGTTCTTCACCTGAGGACGGCTGCTTGCGTTGTGGCCGAAACGTCGTGATAATGATTTTATTATGTTTTATTTTTATTATTTTGTTATTTCCCTTCTACGTGACTTTACCGAAAGAACCAAGAAGATGAATCCCTGCAGTCACGAAAGCTTTACATCGAAAGCCCAGCTCCCTGTTCACCCCCCCCCCCGCTTATAACTCCCGTGGCTCCGTCCCAGGCCACACCCCCCTTCTCGATCCTTCGAGAAGGTCCGGGCCCCCAACCAAGTGACCCCAAGCTCCCCCCTGGGGCAGCATGGGCGGGGCAGCTTATGTTAATGTAGACCACGTGGTTCAGCGGCGTGGGCGGGCAGCTGATGNTAATGTGTACCACGTGTGTACAGCGTGGGCAGGGCAGTGATGTTAATGTCCCGTGTGTCGCAGCATGGGCAGGGCAGTGATGTTAATGTGACCACGGTCGCAGCATGGGCAGGGCAGTGATGTTANTGTAGATCACGTGTGTCGCAGCATGGGCAGGGCAGTGATGTTAATGTGACCACGTGTGTACAGTGTGGGCAGGGCAGTGATGTAATGTAGATACGGTCGCAGTGTGGGCAGGGCAGTGATGTTAATGTAGATACGTGTGTACAGTGTGGGCAGGGCAGTGATGTAATGTAGATACGTGTGTATAGTGTGGGCAGGGCAGTGATGTTAATGTAGATCACGTGTGTCAGCAGCATGGGCAGGCAGCTGATGTTAATGTAGACCACGTGTGTCAGCAGCATGGGCAGGGCAGCGAGTAATTAGACCACGTGTGTCAGCAGTGTGGGCAGCAGCTGATGTTAATGTAGATCACGTGTGTCAGCAGCATGGGCAGGCAGCTGATGTTAATGTAGACCACGTGTCAGAGCATGGGCAGGGCAGCTGATGTTAATGTAGACCACGTGTGTCAGCAGCATGGGCGGGCAGCTGATGTTAATGTAGCCACGTGTGTCAGCAGTGTGGGCAGGGCAGTGATGTTAATAGATCACGTGTGTCAGCAGCATGGGCGGGGCAGCTGATGTTAATGTAGATCACGTGTGTCAGCAGCATGGCGGGGCAGCTGATGTTAATGTAGATCACGTGTGTCAGCAGTGTGGGCAGGGCAGCTGATGTTAATGTAGATCACGTGTGTCAGCAGTGTGGGCAGGGCAGCTGATGTTAATGTAGACCACGTGTGTCAGCTGCATGGGCAGGGCAGCTGATGTTAATGTAGACCACGTGTGTCAGCAGTGTGGGCAGGGCAGCTGATGTTAATGTAGACCACGTGTGTCAGCTGCATGGGCAGGGCAGCTGATGTTAATGTAGACCACGTGTGTCAGCAGTGTGGGCAGGGCAGCTGATGTTAATGTAGACCACGTGTGTCAGCTGCATGGGCAGGGCAGCTGATGTTAATGTAGACCACGTGTGTCAGCAGTGTGGGAGGGCAGCTGATGTTAATGTAGACCACGTGTGTCAGCAGTGTGGGCAGGGCAGCTGATGTTAATGTAGACCACGTGTGTCAGCTGCATGGGCAGGGCAGCTGATGTTAATGTAGACCACGTGTGTCAGCAGCGTGGGTGGGGCAGCTGATGTTAATGTAGACCACGTGTGTCAGCAGCATGGGAGGGGCAGCTGATGTTAATGTAGACCACGTGTGTCAGCAGCGTGGGTGGGGCAGCTGATGTTAATGTAGACCACGTGTCAGCAGCGTGGGTGGGGCAGCTGATGTTAATGTAGATCACGTGTGTCAGCAGCATGGGCAGGGCAGCTGATGTTAATGTAGACCACGTGTGTCAGCAGCATGGGCAGGGCAGCTGATGTTAATGTAGACCACGTGTGTCAGCAGCGTGGGTGGGCAGCTGATGTTAATGTAGATCACGAGTGTCAGCTGCATGGGCAGGGCAGCTGATGTTAATGTAGACCACGTGTGTCAGCAGCATGGGCGGGGCAGCTGATGTTAATGTAGACCACGTGTGTCAGCTGCATGGGCAGGGCAGCTGATGTTAATGTAGACCACGTGTGTCAACAGCATGAGTGGGGCAGCTGATGTTAATGTAGATCACGTGTCAACAGCATGGGCGGGGCAGCTGATGTTAATGTAGACCACGTGTGTCAGCAGCATGGGCAGGGCAGCTGATGTTAATGTAGACCACGTGTGTCAGCAGCATGGGAGGGGCAGCTGATGTTAATGTAGACCACGTGTGTCAGCAGCGTGGGTGGGGCAGCTGATGTTAATGTAGACCACGTGTGTCAGCAGCGTGGGTGGGGCAGCTGATGTTAATGTAGACCACGTGTGTCAGCAGCGTGGGTGGGGCAGCTGATGTTAATGTAGACCACGTGTGTCAGCAGCATGGGCAGGGCAGCTGATGTTAATGTAGATCACGTGTCAGCAGCGTGGGTGGGGCAGCTGATGTTAATGTAGATCACGTGTGTCAGCAGCATGGGCAGGGCAGCTGATGTTAATGTAGACCAAGTGTGTCAGCAGCATGGGCAGGGCAGCTGATGTTAATGTAGACCAAGTGTGTCAGCAGCATGGGCAGGGCAGCTGATGTTAATGTAGACCACGTGTGTCAGCAGCATGGGCAGGGCAGCTGATGTTAATGTAGACCAAGTGTGTCAGCAGCATGGGCAGGGCAGCTGATGTTAATGTAGACCACGTGTGTCAGCAGCATGGGTGGGGCAGCTGATGTTAATGTTGTCCGCGTGGGTCTCCATCAAAAGGGCCTCCAGTCAATCATTGCACCTCGCTCCACACACATCTACACTGCTGACGGTGGAGGTTGATAAGAAAACACAAATCAAGTCATGACCCAAAGTGGTTGATGACATCTTTCCAATGATTGCTGAGTTTATAACCATCCTCTCGCTTGAAATTGTGTCTGTAGATATGGATGGCTTCATGAACGAATCTTTGTTGATAGCCAGTAGGCTTGCAAAGTACCAGCGTCTGAGAGAAATCTATTTCGTGTGAGCCAGCCACATTAAAACATATTTATTAACTTTATTTATTAATTTTTTTTATATCTACGTGACTTTACCGAAATAACCAAATAATATGAATTCCTGCAGTCACGAAAGTTTTAAGTCAAAATTTACCCCTAAAGTTTACTTGAATTGTCACGTGCACTGGTTGTGATCCATTGAATGGCACCTTCCATGACGCCTGGGTCAGCGGCTGTAGCCGAGCCCCAGGTTCTCATTGACATGAATTGGCAGCCCAGAGGTCAGAGCCGACTCAGTCACGGCTCGAATCCCTGCCAATGGAAAAAAACAATCATCCACCCCATAATAGATATAGTACTCTTCTTGGTTCTTTCGGTAAAGTCACGTAGAAGGGAAATAATAAAATAATAAAAATAAACCACAAAATAATTCTCACGACGTTTTGGCCACAACGCAAGCAGCCGTCCTCAGGTGGAGACCAGGTTTGTCGGGAAGACATGCGTCTGTTCTTCACCTGAGGACGGCTGCTTGTGTTGTGGCCGAAACGTCATGAGAATGATTTTATGTTTTATTTTTATTCTTTTATTATTTCCTTCTACGTGACTTTACGAAAGAACCAAGAAGATGAATCCCTGCAGTCACGAAAGCTTTAAATCGAGATATAGTACTATGCGAGACAAATAAAAAAAAGTAAAGTTGTTGACAAACGACTGTCACTGTCGGTCGGTCACATTGGCCATGGCGAGTGCTGTTAGCTCTACATCAACCATGAATAAGGAGGAGGCAGCTTCACTTACCGTTCCTATTAATCAATCCAACTTCCGCCCCTTTGTTCACGGTACCCCAATACTCACCCCTCTCCTGCATAATGAATAGATGTTATCAATCGGCTTAACTCAGCTTAGCACCCCCCCCACTCCACACGGCACCCCCCCTCTCACCCTATATAGTCGCGTTTCTCTATGAACTCTCTTCACTTACTACAGTGATTTTGGCTGTAACGGTTCCACCTGAAGACGGAAGCTCCCCCCTCCCTCCCTCACTCCCCCTCCCTCTCTCTCCCCCCTCCCCCTCTCACTNCCCCTCCCTCTCCCACTCCCCCTCCCTCACTCCCCCTCCCTCTCTCACTCCCCCCTCCCCCTCTCACTCCCCCCTCCCTCCTCCCCCCTCCCTCCCTCACTCCCCCTCCCTCCCTCACTCCCCCCTCCCTCCCTCACTCCCCCCACCCCCTCTCACTCCCCCACCCCTCTCACTCCCCCTCCTCTCACTCCCCCTCCCTCTCTCACTNCCCCTCCTCACTCCCCCTCCCCCTCTCACTCCCCCCCTCANCTCCCCCTCCCTCTCCCACTCCCCCCTCCCTCACTCCCCCCTCCCTCTCACTCCCCCCTCCCTCTCTCACTCCCCCCTCCCTCACTCCCCCTCCCCTCTCACTCCCCCTCCCTCACTCCCCCCTCCCTCTCCCACTCCCCCTCCCTCACTCCCCCTCCCTCCCTCACTCCCCCCTCCCTCACTCCCCCTCCCTCACTCCCCCTCCCCTCTCACTCCCCCCTCCCCTCTCACTCCCCCTCCCTCTCCCCCTCCCCCTCCCCCTCCCCCTCCCTCTCACTCCCCCTCCCTCTCCCCCTCCCCCCCCCTCTCACTCCCCCCTCCCCTCTCCTCCCCNACTCCCCCTCTCCCTCCCCCCTCTCT